>QLTV01000571.1:205476-226531 GCA_003457575.1 Thermophis baileyi
TCTATCTATCTATCTATCTATCTATCTATCTATCTATCTATCTATCTATCTATCTATCTATCTATCTATCTATCTATCTATCTATCCTATCTATCCTATCTAATCTATCTATCATCTCCTTTCCAACTGTGGATTTAACCCCACCCAAATGTCTGTTGAAGCTTGTTTTTAAAAAATACAGAGTTCGCAGAGGCCATTTCACAGAGGCAAATCCAAGGACACAGTCACGGTGGAACAATCTTTTATTGTAATTCAGGAAAGGGAACTGGGGAGGGGGAAGTTTTACTAAAGTTCAACCTCCAGGTCAGGCTGGGCTTGACCCAGAAATTACTAGGTGAATTTTTATGACCTGTGCTGCAAAAGAGGCCATCCAAGATGTTTATAATGGTCCCTTTGGCTTTCGAATCCATCAGTCTATGAAACTAGCCAAATTGCTCTGCCTTGCAATTTGACATAACACACACAAAATTGCCTGCCATTACAGTCCATAATGGGAAGTTGTAATGCCTTTGAGAATTAAAATGATACACCCAACCCTAGAAATACAGGCTCCTATTATTTCGGTTTTAGGAAGTTTAAGTGCAGCCTGATCTTTTAAAAGAGCCAAGACAGTGTCTAATTCCTGAAAAACAGCATCTGTCCCTTAATCCCAGTTATTTCTAGGCTTGCTGTGAATATACATGAAGGGATTTAGGGAAGCAAGAACCGAAAATTATATTCAGGATCTTTGGCATTCTTTTCTGCCCCAGAAAAATCTCAATGTTTTAAGTATTCTTTTTTTTTTTAAAAGCATCTTTACTCAAGGAGCACTTAAACAGGGCCGTGAGTGTGATATTGACAATTTGAACACTGATTGGGTAGAACCCTGTTTCCCCCAAAATAAGACATCCCCTGATAATAAGCCCAATCGGGCTTTTGAGTGCATGGCAATAAGGCCAAGCGCTTATTTCAGGGTTCAAAAAAATATAAGACAGGGTCTTATTTTTGGGGAAACACGGAAGCAATATGTGAACTAGTGTCCTGTGTAATTCTGTGATATTTTCAGTGTGATTCCTGTTTCAAATCTTTATTCTTAATCCCTTTATTGAACTCAATAGTGATAACTTTGGGGTTTTTTTTGGTGCTCTCTGAATTTGGTTGTTTTTGTGCAGTGCTGCTGATGTTATCTAGTTTGGGTAATGAAATGTCTGCAAGAAAACAACCAAGCTCTCAGAGAGCATCAGGGACCTCACAGGCTTTTTCTTTCTTTTCCCCCCTACGTAATTTATTTATTTATTTATTTTTATTTTATTTATTTCTTTATTTTTCGTCAAGCATGTATTAGATAACTGATATATGTATAAACATGATTTTGAATACATGAAATGGATACGAATAAAAGGGAACATTAGGACAGGGACGGTAGGCACGCTGGTGCGCTTATGCACGCCCCTTACAGACTTTCTTAGGAATGGGGTGAGTTCGACGGTAGACAATCTAAGCTTAAAGTTGTGGGGGTTTGGGGAAGAAACCACAGAGTCAGGTAGTGTATTCCAGGCATTGACCACTCTGTGAAAGAGGTCATATTTTCTGCAGTCGAGTTTGGAGCGGTTTACCTTGAGTTTGTATCTATTGTTTGCTCGTCTATTATTGTGGTTGAAGCTGAAGTAGTCATTGACAGGTAGGACATTGTAGCAGATAATTTTGTGTACTACGCTTAGGTCAGACCATAGGCGGCGTAGTTCTAGGTTGTCCAAGCCCAAAATTTCGAGCCTGGTGGTATACGGTATTCTATTGCGAGCAGAGGCGTGGGGTACTCTTCTCGTGAAATACCTCTGGACTCGTTCAATTGTTTTAATGTCGGATATACAGTGTGGATTCCTCACAGTCTCCTCCTCCTCCTCCTCCTCCTCCTCCTCCTCCCTGCAAACCCCACTCCTTCATGCACTGAAGATATTACCTAGTTTGGGTAATGAAACAAAACAACCACTTCATAAATGTATGGCACAACAAACCCATCAGGACAAGATTCAACAGTCCATTTGCATTTAAAAGACAAAGGCCATTCTTTTGAAAACACCAAAATCCACATTTTGGACAGAGAGAATGGCTGGTTTGAAAGAGGGGTCAAAGAGGTCATCTATGTCCAAATTGAACAGCCCTCCCTCAACAGAGGGGGAGGGACATTACATTGTCTATCTCATTTACAACACAGTCCTTTCAATAGTTCCAAGAAGGCTCCACACCCATTTGCACCACTCAGGACACAGGTGGCCTTAACAACTCATTAAAATAATTCAAATGACCAGCTGTCTGCAAAGAGTATAAATCCTTCCATTCCCCACCATCCAGAGTTGAAGAAGCTTCTTGGATAAGAAGCAAAATGTCTTCAAAGAAAAACCAGAAAGTCCAGTTGCCTCTTGAAAAAAGAACCTTTGGGACACTCCTATACTTGTTTTTTGTTCCACCTTTGCTGTCCAAGGAATATGCCAAAGCCGTCTCCAGCATCACAACTCAAATGAGTTGATTTTCTTCATTGTCTTCTTTCTTAAAATCCAACTTTGACAACTGTAGGTCGCTACGGGGAATACAATAGAGCAGACTAACTTACATTTGGTTGCCAGACTGATATCCTTGCTTTTCCATATTTGCCTCATGTTCATCATTGCTGTGTGACCCAGTGCAACCCAACATTTGTTGGTTCTTCCCATTGTGGACTTTAGCTAACACAAAATATATGGAATTTACTAAATATAAATCATATTCATTTGAATCATAGTAGAATCATGAAATAGGGGACACGGTGGCTCAGTGGCTAAGATGCTGAGCTTGTCGATTAGAAGGTCGGCAGTTCAGCAGTTCGAATCCCTAGCGCCCCGTAATGGGGTGAGCTCCCATTACTTGTCCCAGCTTCTGCCAACCTAGCAGTTTGAAAGCATGTAAAAATGCAAGTAGAAAAATAGGGACCACCTTTGGTGGGAAGGTAACAGTGCTCCGTGCGCCTTTGGCGTTTAGTCATGCCAGCCACATGACCATGGAGACGTCTTCGGACAGCGCTGGCTCTTCGGCTTAGAAACAGAGATGAGCACCGCCCCCTAGAGCCAGAAACGACTAGCACGCATGTGTGTGGGAACCTTTACCTTTACCTAGAATCATGAAATATTCTGTGTTTTTTTTTTCTCCTCACATTTTTCCTGTATTCAAGTAAGCTTTTTGAGCAAAAGCCAATAAACTTAGGGAGCCCTGTATATCTATGTAGGTTTTCCAAATTATCTTGGATCCATAATCTTTGATGCTATTTCTGCTTATTAATGCTATTGAAAACAAAACAAAACAAAAACCTTGATTAAACCATCTTGGTTTAAAGCAACAGAAAAGAAAGGAGAAGTGTTTCTGTGCAATTAATTCCTTGTAGTATTTTTAAATGCTTTTGGAGCATAGTGGGAAAAAATGCCTCTGGAGCCCAAATATCAATGTTCAATAATAGATCTGCGGAGAGAGAACAACATTCCTCCACTTACTTAACATAACGTTAAAATCAATTATGTGTTATCTGGATTTTTAAAAAGTATTTTAATTTGAGTTTGAAAGAGAGGTGGAGGAGGAAAAAGAGGAGGAGGAAAAGAAAAAGGAGGAAGAAGAAAGGGAGGAAGAGGAGGTGGAGGAAAAGGGGAAGGAATAGAAAGAAAAGGAGGGAAAGAGAAAAGTGGAGGGAGAGAAGAGGAGGAAAAGAAGGAGAAGAGTGGAGGGAAAAGAAGAGGGGGAGGAAGAGGAGGAGGAGGAGGAGGAGAAGGAGGAGGAAAAATATATTCTGTACTTTACTTGCCAGTTTCTGATTTTTATGTCTTCCCTTAAGCTACTAAAAGGAGCCAGAAGCACGGGAGACATAGAAAATGTCTCAGAAGGGATCCTTCCTGGTTTTTTGTGCTGTAAAGGCAATGGGTGTGGATGATATTTCAGACCTGTGAGATTCTGTTAATGTAACCTTAAAATAAAGTAAAGGTAATACTTTTAGGTATCCTTGTCTGGACTACCTCACTGCTGATCATGAGTGGCTATGTCCACACAATATGCCATCCAAAATAAAGCATTTAAATATCACAGCTTCGCACAATATACTAAAGCAGCAGCTGGGTTCCCATCACAAGCTCCATCATCCACAACCTGGCCCCCTCTATGAGCCTAAGCCACCACACTCCATGACCCACCCAGGCCCGAGTCTCCAGATAGCATCGTTCTCATTCACTAATGTCGCAATTGTGAAGGGTCAGAACCCTGTGAGCAAGGCCCATTGAGGTTCATAGTTTTAATTTCCAAGATGACTTCAGCAGTGGTGAAGCTGACCTTCTCCTTATGTGTCTGTATTTTTGGGGCCGGGATCATCTGACATGTTCAATAGCTCCCTCAACCATACACTTTTCCGAACATAAATTATTTGATCGGGGACACGTGTCCCAGCAAAAAAAAAAAAAAAAGGAATTGACAGAGTCAAAAGCTGGAATGTTTTGAACGGGTGTTTGAATCTCCTTCAAAAGGTCACTTGAGGCCACTTCACACTTCAGTCCTTCACAATTTATATTTATTTGAAAAATTGAGCTGCTCGGCACTCTTTTCTAATAGCAACATAATGGCATTGGAGGTGGATTTTAATGGAACACCACTGCGGTACAGGGCAAAGCACAGCACAGAGGTATCAATTCTAGGATGAGCAGTGGTAAAATGGCTATATTGAGGTCATATTTTTTTCCAGTGCTTGAACACTGGTGGAGAAAAAGTACAGTTGGGAATCTGTGTTACTTTGGGCTGAAACTTATGAGACCATTTTTCAACCATTTCTTTTTGTGCTGATAAAGACAAAAGACAGTTGACAGTCCAACTTGAAGGTCACATAAACTTAGGAATATTTAAATCTGCATTGTAGTCCCCCCCAGGTAAGATTATTCAGAACTCTTGAGTACATTGGGAAAAGAAGATGTGTCAACTCGTAACAAAAATGGAAAGAACTTGACCGAATAGCCAGTGAATTCCACACTTTGGAATTGTGAAAGTTAGTGTGGTTATGGGGCTATGCTTTCCAATGGTTAACTGAACCATAAGATAGCAATAGCAACAGCATTTAGACTTATATACCACTTCACAGTGCTTTTACAGCCCTCTCTAAGCGGTTTACAGAGTCAGCCTCTTGCCCCCAACAATCTGGGTCCTCATTTTACCCACCTCGGAAGGATGGAAGGCGGAGTCAACCTTGAGCCTGGTGAGATTCAATCTGCCAAATTGCAGGCAGCCGGCAGGCAGCAGAAGTAGCCTGCAGTACTGCACTCTAACCACTGCGCCACCATGGCTCAGATAGCAATAGCAATAGCATTTAGACTTATATACCACTTCAAGTTTGAAAATCAGGCTTGTCAGATGTTACATCTTTTTTATCCTGCTCTCCGGAGTGGAGAGTTGGTCTCTGACAGAAAGGCACTTGAAGAGACTACAAGCATTTGAAATGTGCATTTACAGATGGCTGTTACGTATAAGCTGGGTTGACAAAATCAGAAACAAGGAGGTGATAAGCCGCCTGGGTAAACCAGGGAAAATCATCAAAACCATCAAAAAGTGAAAGTTAGAATATTTTGGACATGTGATGCGACACCCAGAAAAATATGGCATACTTCACTTAACCCTCCAGGGAAAGATTGAAGGCAAACGAGGTCCAGGCAGAAGAAGAACATCATGGCTTCAAAACCTAAGGGACAGGTTTGGACAAAACTCAGCAGCACTTTTTCGTGCGGCTGTTGATAAAAATAGGATCGCTCACATGATCGCCAACGTCCGATGACGGATATGGCACAAGAAGAAGAAAAACCACTTCATAGTGCTTTACAGCACTCTCTAAATGGTTTACAGAATTAGCATATTGCCCCCAATAATTTGGGTCCCCCATTTTTACCAACCTTGGAAGGATGGAAAGCTGAGTCAACCTTGAGCCAGTCAGGATCGAACTCATAGTAGTGGGCAGAGTTTGCATGTAGTACTGCATTCTAACCACTGCACTACCAAAGCTCTTTTAGTTATTGTCAGGTGCAAAAAACTAAGTTCATAAATGAAGGTTCAATTAAACTGAATGATTGCTAACAGGCTACATGCAGGAATCTTCTCAATGAATGCTTGGCACTTTGGCTAAGACTTAGATAAGGATCAACAGCACTCAAACAGGATTGGATGTAGCTTTCTTGTGGCTACATAAGGATTCTAGGCTAATCCCCCTTTTCACTCCACCGTCAGGTTCTGCCATCTCTTCTCCTACAGTCATTTAGCCCTATTTGCTGTGGCTGCGCAACACATTGAATTATAAACTGATGGCATGGATTGGCTGTACAGTTTCTGGTTGGGTGTGTGGTGTTCAATTGAACTCATAGATTATGGCTTGGGGGCCACTGTAGCTTCTGTGGACCTATTTGTCTAACTAACCTGGTCTGTATCATACTGCAGGAACAAAAATCCTACCACCATCTCACATCTTACAGTCCTGGTTCATCAAAAGTTTCTACCAGCTCATCTCGCTCTCAGGTTGCAAGTCGTCAAAACTAGACAGAGCCTAATTTCATCTTAGCATACAATGAACATCTGTCTCCTTGTTTCTTAACTCTTCTTGCAGGGAGAAACTCAAGTTGGTGGAGCAGCCAGAACTTCCTTCCCTTAAGATCTAAGTTGACATAATGCATCCTCTTTCACCATCCCCAAAGAAGCTCAGGGCTCCATCTGGTCCTTAGGTTGAATCAGTTCTCCACCTTTGATATAGGAACATTTTTTCCCCCTTTAGGACTCAACTCATCTAGATTTCTGACTTGGAGGCACTGATGTCTGAAGGACACTTAGCTAAAATCTGTATGAAAAAAAAAGTCCAAAGAAAGGTCCAACATACTTCTTAATCTTTAAACTGCCGCACTTAAATGTTGGCTAGGGCTTCCAGATCTTCAAAGTGATTTATTAAATTATAAGCCATGCAGCACCTAATGATTTTACGACACTGTGATTAGCCACCATATTACAGATGAAAAGTGAATTTGGCTAAGAGTCAGGGACTGACTTAAAGCAGAGTTGAGCTGAAAAATCAGGGGTTTCCTGATTTGTAGCTCAATCCGTTGGTTGTTGAAATGAAGCCTCTTTCAGTTCAAGTATGAGCCTTACTGAATACTACTTCTTCTTCTTCTTCTTCTTCTTCTTCTTCTTCTTCTTCTTCTTCTTCTTCTTCTTCTTCTTCTTCTTCTTCTTCTTCTTCTTCTTCTTCTTCTTCTTCTTCTTCTTCTTCTTCTTCTTCTTCTTCTTCTTCTTCTTCTTCTTCTCCTCCTTCCTCTTCTTCTTCTTCTTCTTCTTCTTTTTTTTTTTGTGGTGCTTCTTCTTCTTCTTCTTCTCCTTCTTCCTCTTCCTCTTCCTCTTCCTCCTCCTCCTCCTCCTCCTCCTCCTCCTCCTCCTATCATCTCAGGTCAAGCCTTGCTGAATTCATCATCATCACCATATTTTTGTTCTGTTACAGTTTTTAAAAACCATCGGCTATCTTTAGTGAGTACTACTGTGTTTCCCCAAAAATAAGACTGGGTCATATATTAATTTTTGCTCCAAAAGACACATTAGGGCTTATTTTCTGGTTAAGTCAAATTTTTGGGGAAATGTGGTACTAAATGCATCCATCTGTCTGACGATCTTAACTGGGACTTATTTTTGGGTTAGGGCTTATTTTATGAGCATCCTGAAAAAAAATCATGCTAGGGCTTATTTTCTGGTTGGTTCTTATTTTTGGGGAAACATGGTAGAAAACAAAAGCAATAAATCAAAGAACTTTCAATCAATTTGAAAGTTAAAATGAATAACAATTATGTTTTTGTGGTGATGGGTGGATTGTTTTTGCTGTACTAAAATGCTGTGGGAAGACCCCCTCCCCAGATTAAAATATTCTTTATTCTTAATATTAAAAAGAGGCAGGATAGAATATTTCCCCTAAAGGAGGAGAAAAATCTTAACAAAGGCAGAAAGCAGCCCCAGTCTTCCTGCCATAGAAAAACAGCCTCAAGAAGAAGCTTGAAGAGACTGGTATTTAGGAATGGAGATTTTACATCCATTCAGAAAGATTGGGCCAATCTATTCATAAGCAAAGAGACTCCAAATAAGGAACACAATTAGGCAAGCCAAAGCTGACAAGATTAGCTCAGACAAACACCTAGGATTTGCATTTTCCCTTTTGCCTGTAGAGCCAGCCATGACCCCTACATGACCCCATAGGAATTTGGCAACAGCCGTTAAAATATTGAAGGACATATTCTTGCAGAGGAACAGGCCTCTCAACCACAAAGCCCCAAATAATGTATAAAAGCCCACCTACTCTCAGTCCCATTTTGTCAGCCACCCCAGAAACATGCTGCTGTCACTAGTTTCTAGCAACCAAATAAACAGAGACTTCCTTTTCTGCAGCCTGCCTCCATTTTATTTTCCAGCGTCTTTCTCCCAGCTTGGAACCAGACCACATTTTTCTTCCAACAATGCTTACAATTTTTGATTGACTAGATGTGTGCTAAAACGAATGAAAGTTATTTCTTGCAAGTTTCTTTTTCTAAATACATCCTCCTCCTCCTCCTCCTCCTCCTCCTCCTCCTCCTCCCCCCCCTCCTCTCCCCCCCCCTCCCCCCCTTTAGCACTGTTGCTCTTCCCCCGTCCCCCTCCTCCTCCTCTTCCTCCTCCTCCTCCTCCTCCTTTATTTTGCTGATTTGTGCAAAATTAAACAACATTTTAGCTTTTATGGACTATGTACCACAGGAGTGTCAAACTCTATTTCATTGAGGGATGCATCAGGGTTGTGTTTGACCTTGGGGGGCTGGGGTGGGCATGGCCAGGGTGGGCGTGGCCAGCTTGACATCACTCATATCAGGGGCGCAGGTGGAGGTCCGAGTCCTCTGCCAGTGAAAATGGGCTGCCAAGCTCCATTTCAGCTGCAACGGCCTCCTGCAACCTTCTGCCAGCAAAAACGGAGCTCGGGAGGGCCGCAAGCAGCCCTCCCGAGCTCCATTTTCACTGGCAAAGGCACTGCGGGCCGGTCCTTCGCTGTTTCCAGGGCGGCCCCGCGGGCCAGGTCTAAGAACCCTGTGGGCCGGATTCGTGCCCCGGGCCTTGAGTTTAACACCCCTGATGTACCATATTGAATAAATGTTCATCACTATGACTTCTTCAGTTTTTCCTCTTCTTCCTCTGCTATGCTTTTCATGAAGTCCAACTACTGAAGTCGACAGTCAATAAATAGCACGTAAGTGTCCTCAAGTGTTTGGGGAAGTTCGGTTGCCAGGAGATCCATTGATCTCCAGTGTGTCAGAAAAAGATGTGTGTGTGTGTGTGTGTGTGTGTGTGTGTGTGTGCATCTTTCAAATGTAGCTTTTCATTTGAAGATGTTGCTCTTTGATGTTTCAAAGCTTCAATTAGGTAGGCATGGCACAGCTGTTTATAGTTGCCTTTAATGTCATCTAACTACAGTTATTTTAATTTCCCTTTTCGAAAGAGTTAAGCCCATATAGCAAATATTACAAATTTATTCCAAGCCCCCTAATTGATGGAAATTCAGAGAAAAGTTCATTCCCTTGAATTCTGAAGCTTTCACACCCCATCTACGAGATTGGATTTCATCATAATGTTACGAATCCCTGATACTTATTTAGGAATATGATCAATTACAACCCCTATTACACAGTTTAGAAAACCAAGACCAAGATATTATTTTGCCTGAATAGCTGGATTCACTCTATATTTCCAATCATTACGATGTGAGTTTTTGTTCTACTATTGTTTTGGGGTCTTCCATTTTCACACATTTTTCTGAATCTCTTCCAGTTCTACATCCCTGAATATTTTATTTCTGGTAGTGAATCTCCTTTGATGTGCTAATCATTTTTTCAGTGAGTGGAGTCTGAATAAATTCTTTTCCACAGTTCAAACACTTGCATTAAGTAGCCCTGCTTTGTTGGTTCCAATTTAAAATAGCAAGCCATAATGGTGCCATTTTTCCAACACAGCATAATTTTGTCTTGTCTATGGTTGTTGTTCTTAATCCTAAAGGAGTAGAATCTGGTTACCCAGTCTTAACTCCTGAGTTCTGTTGTGCACTTGTCAACATATGTCCAGGAACTCTGACATCTGAAATGGTCCTTGTTGACCTAGGAGTTGACCAATCCAGTACAGGATTCTTTTTTCTGTTTTCTTGCCATATTAACCCTTAACCACAGACGTACTATTTCGGCTATGCTATTACAGACATGAGGTCATAATGACCGCTCTAGCTCCTGGCCGTAGTCCAGGTAATTGCACTACGATATTGTGACTAGTGGTTCTGGATCTATTGCTTCCAAAAGGTGCAGAAGACCATTTGAATTTGTTCTTGCCATATAAATTATTGCACGACATAGATTGTATCTGGTGATCAATTTCATCGGGGACTTCATCATCGCTGATGTCAGAATCGGCGGCGGCGGGTTCCTCATCGTCCATTATAAAATTTTCATCGCAATCCGATTCCACTTCACTCAGATCACTCTCTGCTTCTTCATACCATGTTAGAACAGTTTCTTTGAGGTTTGGATCACCAAATTGCACTCTTTTTGGTGGAAAACTTGGCCCTGACATTATAAAAAATATATACGTTAACAAAGGCCTGCGGTCAAACTTACCGTAACTCAAATTCAAATGCCGCTACAGAAAACACCAAATAACTCACGCAAGCGCGATGCTGCATACACTCTTATTGGCGGGAAAACAAAAGCTATTTGCAACTGGAACAGTCCATTTCTAAAAAATAGGGGTGTTCCAAACATTTTGGAAAACTGTTGCGGTCACTATGACCACGGGTCTGTGGTTATGTGTTAAATAGGTTGATCAATGCACTTTGTCTGATTCTTCCATTGAGACATGTCTGGTATGATTGACCTTTCTGGTAGAAAACACCATCAAAGACTTCATCAGAGCTTCACATGCCCCTCCCTCATGACTTGAGTTGAGACTCAAGAAACAGTGAAGAGAAGATCATTAAGGGGACTGGAGGCTAAAACATATGAAGAATAGTTGCAGGAATTGTGTATTGTCCAGTCCAGAAAAGAAGGACTAGGGGTGACATGATACCAGTCTTCCACTATTTGAGGGGCTGCCACAAAGAAGAGGGGAGGTCAACTTATTCTCCAAAGTACCAGGAGGCAGGACAAGAAGCAATGGATGGAAACTAATGAAGGAGAGAACCAACCTAAAAATAAGTAGAAATTTCCTGACCATGAGAAAAATTAATCAGTGGAAGGACTTGCCTTCAGAAGTTGTAGGTTCTCCATCGCTGGAAGTTTTTAAGAAGAGACTGGACAGCCTTTTGTCTGGAATAATATAGGCTCTCCTGCTTGAGCAGGAGGTTGGACTAGAAGACCCCCAAGGTCCCTTCCAACTCTGTTATTCTGTTAAGGTAGTGGTTCTCAACCTTTCTAATGCTGGGACCTCCCGCGAACCCTCCACCGCCGCTGCAACACCCCCCCGCCGCCGCGGCACCCCCCCCGCCCTCTCCCCACGNGCCATTTGGTGCGCAAAGCATTTTGCACATGTGCAAAGCATTCTGCGCATGCGCAGAGGGTAAAAGAACCCAAATGGCGGCGTCCGGGCTACCGGCTGTCCGGCGACCTGCAGGCACGGCCGAACCGGGAGCATTTCACCCCTGCAGTGACGGTGGCACCAAGATGGTGGGCTAGCGTGCGCAGCGACCCCTGTGAAATGGTCGTTCGACCCCCCCAAAGGGGTCATGACCCACAGGTTGAGAACCGCTGTGTTAAGGGAATATCCTTGGATGGGAGTATTATGGTTCATTGCATCAGCCAGATGTTCAGACTGGATTTGCCATTTTTATCCACATATTGACTCCTTCCCAAGGACCTGGGGTAGGCAGATGTTGTTCTTTTGACGGTATTAAAGGTATCAACACAGGATGTAAGTTGTTCCAAGTAAAGCTGCCTTTTGCAATTGACTGGTGGTGGTTTTGTCAATGCCAATGGTGCTCAAGTGGTTGTTTTAGGATTGCACCCATAGTTTCATTCACTTCCTTGTCCTTTAATCATTGGTTATGTGACAACCCCTTCATGCATCCAGATTGCTAAAGATGTCCCCACAATCCATTGCTCTTACGAGAAATCCAAATTATTTAACTATTTCTCATAGGCTTTGCTTTTCAGACCTTTCACCATCTCAATAGACCTCCTTGGAACTTTTTTCCAATTTGTCACTGTCCTTTTTGAACTGGTCACACTATTCCAAGCATGACCTATTAATGCTACAGAAGAGAGGAACAAATTAGTTCTCATGAGCTGGAGTTTGTGTTCCTGGACAAGAACCCCAATTAATTATGAAGCTATGTTTCAAAAATAATGCACTGAATCTACTACTAGCAACTTAAAATATCTCTCATTTCAGAATAACAGAGTTGGAAGGGACCTTGGAGGTCTTCTAGTCTAGCTCAGGCAGGAAAACCTATGCCATTTCAGACAAATGGCTGTCCAGTCTCTTCTTAAAAACTTCCAATGTTGGAGCACTGGAGGCAAGTTGTTCCACTGATTAATTGTTCTAACTGTCAGGAAATTTCTCCTTAGTTCTAGGTTGCTTCTCTCCTTGATTAGTTTTATCCTTTGCTTCTTATCATGCCTTCAGGTGCCTTGGAGAATAGCTTGACTCCCTCTTCTTCATGACAACCCCTTAGATATTGGAAGAGTGCTGTGATGTCACCCTTAGTCCTTCTTTTAATTAAACTATCCATGCCCAATTCCAGCAACCGTTCTTTATGTTTTAGCCTCCAGTCCCCTAATCCTCTTTGTTGCTCTTCTCTGCACTCTTTCTAGAGTCTCAACATCTTTTTTACATCGTAGCGACCAAAACTGGATGCAGTATTCCAAGTGTGGCCTTACCAAGGCCTTATAAAGCAGTATTAACACTTCACGTGATCTTGATTCTATCCCTCTGTTAATGCAGCCTAGGATTGTGTTGGCTTTTTTGGCAGCTGCAGCACATGGCTGGCTCATATTTAAGTGATTGTCCACTAGGAGTCCAAGATCCCTCTCTCAGTTACTACTATTGAGCCAGGTACCACTTATACTATACCTGTGCGTTTGGTTTTTCTTGCCTAACTGTAGAACATTACTTTTTAAAAGACTTTAGGTCTTTGATGGCCTATGAATTCAAGTCTCCATCAATTAGCTTCTTAAAAATTTCCAAGTCATTTTTTTAAAGACGAAGCAAGTGATGGGTTTGTCTTTTAAAGTATGTTTTATTGTGTCATAATTTCAAGAAATGCCAGTAATTCAGGGGCCATTGGGGAGGCGATGGAACATTTGTAAATCAAGGGGGTGTGATAGTGTGGATATGTGTGTGTGTGTAAGCCTTGAGCTAGTTACATTTTATCACCTCATGAATTTAGATGTAGTTTCTTTGGCTCCATAATGTAGCTGTCTTGGGCGAGATATATGCAGTTCTAAAGAAAGCCTGCTCCTGGAAAACATCTATAGTGAAGCTAAATATTCTGGAAACTGTTTATCTATTATTAATTTGTCAGCAAGCCATTTAGCAACCAGCTGTTGTCTTAAAAGATGTTGAGACTCTGGAAAGAGTGCAGAAAAGAGCAACAAAGTTGATTAGGGGACTGGAGGCTAAAACATAAAGAACGGTTGTTGGAACTGGGTTTGTCTAGTCTAGTGAAAATAAGGACTAGGGGAGACAGGATAGCAGTCTTCACAAAGAAGAGGGGGGTCAACTATTCTCCAAATCACCTGAAGGTAGGACAAGAAGCAATGGATGGAAACTAATCAAGGAGAGAAGCAACCTGGAATTAAGGAGAAACTTCCTAACAGTGAGAACAATTAACCAGTGGAACAGCTCGCCTCCAGAAGCTGTAAGGGCTTCATCACTGGAGGTTTTTAAGAAGAGATTGGACAACCATTTGCCTGAAATTATAGTGTCTCCTGTTTGAGCAGGGAGTTGGCCTAGAAGAACTCCAAGGTCCTTTCAGCTCTGCGATTCTGTTAGTTTTCTTATTCTGTTAAAATCTCAGTTTGCCACAGATACAGAAGCTGACTTTGAAGGGAAAGGGGAAGAGAAAGAGAAAGAGAAAGAAAGAGAAAGAAAGAGAAAGAAAGAAAGAGAAAGAAAGAGAAAGAAAGAAAGAAAGAGAAAGAAAGAGAAAGAAAGAGAAAGAAAGAGGTGGTTTCATGTTGTCCATTGTCTGAGTTGGGTTTGAATTGAAATGCATTAAATTTAAGCAAGAATGGATCCCCTGTCTCACAACTAGGTGAACTCAGATATGTAGTTTTTAAGTGGTTGAATATGCGAAATAAAACTAATAATCAGAAGCAATTTTAATATTAAAAATAATAATTTTAAAAATAATACAGTTATCACCTGGTGGGTACAATCGAAGGGAATTTAGAACTTAATCTTGTTTTTACTGATTTTTAAAAATATTTCTTTATTTTCTTTTTTATAAGGTCATACACAGCTCTTTTACATCATGATAAATAGCAAGGGCATCAATATAAATATTACAGTTGAAGAGTTGTGTAGTGATTTGCAGTTATTTCTCAAGATGATGCCATGATTTCCTTTTAATATATCCAGTTAGGAAATAATGAAACGATGACTTCTAAACTTTATGACAGTTGTAAATTCTGCTTATTTGCTGATGTTTTATTTCCTAGCCACTGACCTTCCTCGTTTTCTTCGTCTTTCATGTAGTTATTTATTTTATGCATTGTGTTTTAAAATAAATGCATCAATAAATAATCTTCACTAAAAAAAACAATCAATCAATTTCAGTCCAATGAATAGGACTGTTCTGTCCATGTATTGGCTACCCTGGAAAGAATAAAGAAATTATTTGAGATCAAAGGAGCTCTCTGAATAAAAGCTGAATCTTCTATTTATCAGTTAGATTCACAACCAGCCTTCCCTTCAAGAGCTCAGATTGCCTTCCATGGGGATCTTCCTTTAATTTGTCAGCATAAAAGCAAACTTTGAGATAGACTAGGTTGAGAAAGAGTGACTGACCAAAAGTCAACCAGAAAGTCCTCCATGGATAAGATACAATTTGAATTTACATCTTCCTTGATATAATCTGACGCTTCCACCATGCTGGCTGTGAACCAGATAGGATAGGAAAGGATAGGGCAGGGCAGGGCAGGGCAGGGCAGGGCAGGGCAGGGCAGGGCAGGGCAGGGCAGGGCAGGGCAGGGCAGGGCAGGGCAGGGCAGGGCAGGGTAGGGCAGGACCACATGACGGAGTGAGATCCCATCACTCGCCACAGCTTCTGCCAATCTAGCACTTTGAAAGCACACAAAATGCAAGTAGATAAAGGAGGCGCCATGGTGACGCAGTGGACAGAATGCAGTATTGCAGGTTAATTCTGCCGACTGTCAGTAGTTCGATTCTTGCTGGTTCAAGGTTCTAAATGGTAAAATGAGGACCCAGATTTTTGGACTCTGCAAACCGCTTAGAGAGAGCTGTAAAGCACTGTGAAGCGGTATATAAATCTAAGTGCTATCGCTATAAACAGGTACCACTGTGGTGGGACTAACAGCAGAGGCAAGAAACTAACTGGCACCGGACCAGCCTGAATGCAAGGTGAAAACCATCAGAGAAAAACAAGAGTGCCAGATGATGCTGACTCTCTTGTAGAAATGCTATTAGATGCTTTAGGTGCAGAGCTAGTTCGCCCCCAATGGTGCACCCTGGATAGCACACAAGCATGAATCAAACAAACTAGCAACCTTAGGCAGCCTAACTACTATTCTGTAATAACAGGGTAGAGTCCATGCTTTCATGTATCAATGCCATGCACTTAATTAATTAATTAATTAATTAATTTTGAACCCTGGTGGCACAGTGGTTAAAGTGCAGTATTGCAGGCAAACTCTGCTCACAGTCTGGAGTTCGATCTTGGCAGGCTCAAAATCAACTCAGCCTTCCATCCTTCTAATGTTGGTCAAATGAGGATCCAGATTGTTGGTGGCAATATGCAAATAATGCTACTACATTGTAAATTGCCCTGAGAGTGCTGTACAGGGCTATGGGGCAGTATATACTGTATTTTTTGGATATAAGACGCACTGGTGTATAAGATGCATGAAGATTTTGAAGAGGTAAGCAAGAAAAAAAAGTTTTTGTCCTCCCCGGCCCCCAGGAGCACTCGGCAGGCCTCCCAAACCCTCTGCACACCCCTTTTTCGCAAAAACGGGCCCGTTTTTCACCTGTTTTTGTGAAAAATGGGGTGCGCAGAGGGTTTGGGAGGCCTGCAGAGTGCTTCTGGGGGCTGGGGGAAGGCAAAAATGCCCCCGTTTTTGCGAAAACGGCCCATTTTTTGCCTGTTTTTTGCAAAAACAAGGGTGTTTTTGCCTTCCCCCAGCCCCCAGAAGCATTCTGCAGGCCTCCCAAACCCTGTGCGCACCCCGTTTTTGCGAAAAACGAGCCCATTTTTTGCAAAAATGGGACACAGGGGCGGGGCTTCGGGAGGCCAAAAATGGCTGTATTCGGTGTATAAGATGCACGAACATTTCCACCCTGGTTTTTTTTTTGTGTGTGTGTGTGTGTGGGGAAAGGTGCATCTTATACTCTGAAAAATATGGTAGGTAATCCTTGACTTACGACCACAATTGAGCCCAAAATTTCTGTTGCTAAGCGAGACATTTGTTAAGCGAGTTTCGCCCCATTTTACAAACTTTCTTGCCACTGTTGTTAAGTAAATCAGTGAAGTTGTTTAGTTAGTAAGACGGTTGTTAAGTGAATCTGGCTTCCCCATGGACTTTGCTTGTCAGAAGGTCGCAAAAGGGGATCACCTGACCCTGGGACATTGCAACCGTCATAACTATCAGTCAGTTGCCAAGCATCTGAATTTTGATCACGTGACTATGGGGGATGCTGCAATGGTCGTAAGTGTGAAAAAAGAGTCATAAGTCACTTTTTCAGTGCCGTTGTAACTTCGAACGGTCACTAAATGAACTGTTGTAAGTCGAAGACTACCTGCGCTTACTCTGACAGGATTAGAGGTTGACAATTATTTGGGGAACAGAAATGTATGCAAATACATTACTGCTAAAATATTGGTTTAAAAAACCCTTTGGCCCGCTGGGAAAACCAGTAAGAGGTTAATTTTAATTTAATGCTTGTCTACTCCTTTTGATTCTGCTCCGCAATTTAGGAAAAGAAATCAGTGGAAGGGTTGCAAAGTGAAAGCAAGAAGTTACAACAACAATTTTTGTTTCCTTGATGATAAATCAATGTTGTATATCACACACACACACACACACACACACACACACACACACACACACCATACACACACCATACACACACCAGCCTTCCTTCTTTATACAAACCCGGTGCCCAGAACTATTAGATATTTGAATTGGCAACTTGCATCTTAACAGACTAGCCAAAGTTATCATGCAAAAGTGAACCATGTGAACTCAGTCAAAACAGTTCCAACAATGCAAAAAAATAATAATTATCTTTTCATACAGGAATCTGGTTACTGCAGATTAGTCTACGGCTAATAAGACACTGTTTTGTTCAAACATGAAAATTTACAACAGGAAAAAAAATGGAATACAACAAGGTTTAATAAACTTTTTTTTTCTGGTTCTGTAAGGAAACAAACAAATATTTCTGCTACAAAACAAGGAGTGGAGTACAGATGTCGATGATAAGCTTCTGCCATCATAGAATGCACTCAGAATAATCTACAGAAAAGCTAGAATTTATGCCATAAATTATGCAGTAAGAGCATGAAAGTTAATCATGATCAATTCAGTTTTGAGATTGGGTGGCCTAGTGGTGAAGACGCTCGCCTCCCACTTGAAAGGTCGAGAGTTCAATCCTAGGTAGTGGCAGATGTTTCTCTATCAGGGTGCAAACAGAAAGTATCTGCTGTGAACCCCACGTAGGCGTCAGGAAGGGCATCCGGCCAGTAAATGCTCAGCTCCATCCAGTCGTCCCGAATCTACCCCGAATTAAGGGATTACAGGGTTGTAAAAAGAAAATATATATATTGGCGGGGTCCCACCAAAAGAATAGTGAGAGACACCCCTGAAAATAGAGGCAGTGATATTGATGCCTTTCAAAAAGGACAGGAAAATAATGTCAAGGAAGGAAGGGGAAGTGATGCACATATATGCCTTTATTTATTTAAGGCAAGTAATTGGCTTTAAAGGAATATTTAGGAGATTGTGGCAATCCAGTCATGTTCTGAAATAACAATCCCATTTTAAAACAGTTGCAATTAGATGCAAAATACTGCAACGGGTATAAAAAGAAAGCAAATGTGAAAAAGATCTATTTTTTTAAAAAAATATATTATTTTATTCAATTTTGAGGCTGAGTGGCATGGTGGCCTAGCGGTGAAGACACTGGTGTCCCACTCAGAAGGTTGAGAGTTCAATCCTAGGTAGCAGCAGATGTTTCTCTCCTAGTGTGCAAAGAAACAATATCTGCTGAGAACTTCATGTGGTGTCAGGAAGGGCATCCGACCAGTAAACTCTCAGTTCACCTCACCTCAACTCTATCCTGAATAAGGACTACAGGATCCTAAAAAGAGGACTACAGGTACACCACAACTTAAAACAGTTCATTTAATGACCATTCAAAATTACAACAGCACTGAAAAAAGTGACATATGACCATTTTTCACACTTATGACCATTGCAGCCTCCCCATGGTCACACAATCAAAATTCAGAAACTTGGCAACTGACTCATATTCATGATGGTTGCAGTGTCTCAGGGGTATTTGATGACCTTTTGTGACCTTCTGATAAGCAAATGGGAAGCCAGATTCGCTTAACAACTATGTTACTAACTGCAGTTGTCAACCCTGAAGCTGACCTGACCAAAGCCATTTTTGACAGCTTCAGTGTTGCCACACTGGAGCTGAGGGATAGGGAGGGGGGATTCGAGACAGTTGGGATTCTGTAGCCAAAACAAAATACTTTCTCTTGGGAACCAAGGACATTCACCTAGAGCCGAGGTGGCGTAGAGAGCCGAGGTGGCGTAGTGGTTAGAGTGCAGTACTGCAGGCTACTTCAGCTGACTGCTAGCTGCAGTTCAGCGGTTCAAATCTCACCGGCTCAAGGTTGACTCAGCCTTCCATCCTTCCGAGGTGGGTAAAATGAGGACCCAGATTGTTGGGGGCAATATGCTGACTCTGTGAACCGCTTAGAGAGGGCTGGAAAGCACTGTAAAGCGGTATATAAGTCTAAGTGCTATTGCTATTCTCACATCTGGTTGGAGGAAGGCGGAGTGATGTCACCAGGCAACCAGACCACGCTGTGATTGGACCATGTGACTGATGGTTTTGAGAAAGTGACAAACTTTACTTTTAATTAGGTGAAAAACACGGGAGCCTTCAGAGTCAGTTTTCACCAAATACGTGCCAATATGATATATCCAATAAAGCTATTCTTTGAGAAATCTACCTGCCTCAGAGTTTTGCTTTTTATGGGTCTATTACTTGGAACCCTGACAGCAGTGATTCACAGTTGTCACAACTGGGACAAGAAAGGTTGTAAAATGGGGCAAAAGTCACTTAACAAATGTCTCGCTTAGCAACAGGAGTTTTGAGCTCAATTGTGGTCGTACGTCGAAGGCTACCTGTAGTAATATAATTCAGTTTTGAGACTCAGGAGTCAACACTGGGACAAAATTCAAGAGTCTGTCCATGTGTCACGAGACAAGTTTATAACAGAGTACATCCAGGAACACCAACGAGCAGATACGATGAAAACTGTAAATGTCTGGAAGCAAAACCAAACTCGGAAAGCACCCAGTTCAGCCCAGAGCTACATATATTCTCTTCTACTCTCATTATTATTATCAGCATATGACATTGCTACATTAGCCAGGAGACCACAATGCTATTGCAGAGTAGTAGTTTGGCTGCCAATTTACCAGCTCGGTTGTAGGAAACGCTTGCACACTTCCCATGGTGCACCACAAGAGGGTGAGCTGGCTTCACACCAGAAATAAAAGCGAGCGGCCATTCCTGCAGTGTCATCCAAGGCCCCCTCCCTCCCCGAAGCAATCTTGCCAATGGATGATGAAACCAGGAAGGAATCTGACTGCCTGCATGGAACACCAACTCGTCTCCCTGTCGAAGTGATACCTGTTTTATCTCCCTGCATAGAACATGTTTTCAAACTGTTACGTGGACAGAAGCTGAGATGAGTGACGAGAGCTCACCCTGACACGCAGTGCTAGGACTCGAACCTCTGGAGCTGAGATCAGCATCATTAAACTACTTGAGCCACTGTGCCTCTTTTCCATTCACATGAATATGTATGAAGAAGAGTAGGCAATGGAGGTTTGTTCCCCTTCCCAGGTTTCTTATAACTGATGGAACTTTAGTTGGAAGCAATATCAAGGGGGGGGGAATTGTGTTGAATGACATGTGATACCCTCTATGCATTAAAGCATAAAGCAATCTGGCCCCTCCCGCGGATTGTTTTAAAAAGTGACCATTCAGCCATAGCTTAAAATGACAGCAAGGAGTAGATTTCCTTCACTCTGATTGGCAGCAGGCATCACTCATTATTTTCTTGGCCATGCGTGACAGGAGCACATCACTTCAAAATACATCTGGCAGGTTTGAAGGGGATTATTTTGGAGAGGTTTACCAATAAATGTCCTGCCCAAAAAAAATCTCAATAAAATCAGGGTTCATCACCACTGCCAATCATTGCCTGGGCTATTTTCAGCACTTCCCTAGGTTGTGTGGGAGAGACGCTAATGATATACATGCATGCAGAGAGAGAGAGAGAGAGAGAGAGAGAGAGAGAGAGAGAGAGAGAGAGAGAGAGAATACATACATATACATATACATATACATATACATATACATATACATATACATATACATATACATATACATATACATATACATATACATATACATATACATATACATATACATATACATATACATATACATATACATATACATACATACATACATACATACATACATACATACATACATACATACATACATATATATA
>QLTV01000571.1:257049-267575 GCA_003457575.1 Thermophis baileyi
TTTCTTTCTTTCTTTCTTTCCTTCCTTCCTTCCTTCCTTCCTTCCTTCCTTTCTTTCTCTCTCTCTCCCTCCTTCCTTCCTTCCTTCCTTCCTTTTCCATTCTCTCTGTCCCTCCCTCTTCCTCCAACCCTCCTTCCTTATTTCCTTCCTTCCTTTTCCATTCTCTCTGTCTCTCCCTCTTCCTCCAACCCTCCCTCCTTCCTTCCTTCCTTCTTCTCTCCCTGCCTCCCTCCTCCCTCTTCTTCTTCATCCCTCTTCTTCCTCCCTCTTCTTCCTTCCTTCCTCCCTCCCCCTCCCTCCCTCTTTCCCTCCTTCCCTCTTTCTCTCTGGCTCTTCCCCCTGCCCCCATGTGCATGTTTGTGGGTTGGTAGTCATAGTGACTAGCTGGACAAGCCATGCAGTTTTCTGTCCAGTGCTTTCTGTAAGCCATTTGTTCTTCCTTTCTTTTTCCTGGTTGAGAGAGAAGGACTGGCACAAAAGTCACCCAGATGACTTCCCCTCTAAGCCAGGACTAGAACCTACAGTCTGCTGCTTTGTAGTCTGGTGCTTTAAATCACTATCCCAAACTGGCTCTTAAATGTAGTTCATAAAATTATCTGCCACAATGTCCTACCTGTCAATGACTACTTCAGCTTCAACCACAACAATACCTGAGCACACAATAGATACAAACTTAATGTAAACCGCTCCAAACTCGACTGCAGAAAATACGACTTCAGCAACAGAGTGGTCAATGCCTGGAATTCACTACCCGACTCTGTAGTTTCTTCCCCAAACCCCCAAAACTTTAACCTTAGCCTGTCCACCATCGACCTCACCCCATTCCTAAGAGGTCTGTAAGGGGCGTGCATAAGCGCACCAGCGTGCCTACCGTCCCTGTCCTACTGTCCTATTGTCCTCATCTATCTGTATTCACCTTGATTATGTTTATGTTTATACCTATACCTGCTATCTTGTACATGTTTGACAAACAAATAAATAAAATAAATAAAAATAAATAAATAAAATAAATAAATGGAAAGGTTTTATCCTTGTGTTCTTCTTTCTAGGGTTGAGAGAGGAATTTTTTCATAAGAGTAGCCTGGATACCAGAGAGGGTGAGAGAGGAAGAGGAAGAAGAAGAGGAAGAAAGAGGAAGAGGAAGAGGGGAGGGGAGGGAATGGAGGGGTGGGGGGGGTGCAGGCGAGGGGGGGGGGGGGGGGGGGGGGGGGGGGGGGGGGGTGGGGAGGAGAGAGAGAGAAAGAGAGACAAAGAGACAGAGAGTGTTTCATGAAAATTTTCAAACACAGTTCTCCTCCTGTTTATGCTTCCTAGGAACCATTTTCCAATATTTTCATCTTTGGCAGAACAATTCCCCTACAACTGATTAGAAGCCGTATGGTAAACCTAAAAGAGAAGTCTGAGTATTTAGTTTTAATGATTCACCCCTCAATTTATTTCCTGTGCCCTATGGATCCTTGAATTAAAATCTTCTTCCATAGCCACCCAGATAAGAATATGCTGTTTAAGATAGTGGCTGAAATTAAACAACGGAAGTGATTCACTGGCCCAATGCTTTCTTATAGATACATCTATTTCCCTATGGGAATTTAGGAAATAGCCTTCCCTCCACCCCCACCCTACAGTCTCCTAATTCAATCACTAACAATGATCACTCAGAATAAAACTTTAACTGAATCCAAAACAGTGCATCCCTGTCTTTGATCTAGAAATGGACAGATGAAACGGTCCAGATTATGCTTTATGGAATTTTATCACATCCTCTTTGCTGTTATAAATTATCTTTGAAGTATGTTTTCCTCTGCAAACAAAAGGACATTGAAAATTGCTTGATTCAAGGGCGGAGCAACCTAGTAAAATTCACCATCTAGATCAGGGATGTCAAACTCGCGTCGTCACGTTGTCGTCACGTGACGTATTGCAACTTTTCCCCCCTTCGCTAAACCAGGTGTGGGCATAGCCAGTGCGTGATGCATCTGGCCCGTGGGCCACAAGTTTGACACCCCTGGTCTAGATCACCACTAGATGAAACAGGTCTAGAAACAGTAGATGTTGTCCTATCGCACTGTCCTGTAATCTATAATATTGTATTTACTCCATGCTAAAGAGACGGACTGGGCTGGATCCCAGATTGAGAAGTTCTTACTGGTGGATATTTTCAGAGAAACCTCTGGATCTTCTCTTGATGATCTAGATCATCACTGAATGGGCTCAGAAGCAGGTCTAGAAACAGTAGATGCTGTCCTATCACACTGTCCAGTAGTCTATAATATTGAACATACTCCATTGTAAGTAGAAGAACTGGGCTGAATCCCAGATTGAGCAGTTCTTACTGGTGGATATTTCCAGAGAAACCTCTGGATCTTCTCTTGATGATCTAGATCATCACTAGATCGACTCAGAAGCAGGACTAGAAACAGTAGATGTCCTATTGCACTGTCCAGTAATCTATAATATTGTATTTACTCCATGCTAAAGAGACGGACTGGGCTGGATCCCATATTGAGCAGTTGTCAACCCTGAAGCTGACCTCACAGCAGTTTGTACTGATGGATATTTCCAGAGAAACCTCTGGATCTTGATAATCTAGATCATCACTAGATCGGCTCAGAAGCAGGACTAGAAACAGTAGATGTCCCATTGCACTGTCCAGTAATCTATAATATTGTATTTACTCCATGCTAAAGAGATGGACTGGGCTGGATCCCGTATTGAGCAGTTGTCAACCCTGAAGCTGACCTCACAGCGAGACGGACTGGGCTGGATCCCATATTGAGCAGTTGTCAACCCTGAAGCTGACCTCACAGCAGTTTGTACTGATGGATATTTCCAGAGAAACCTCTGGATCTTGATAATCTAGATCATCACTAGATGATATTTCCAGAGAAACCTCTGGATCTTGATAATCTAGATCATCACTAGATCGGCTCAGAAGCAGGACTAGAAACAGTAGATGTCCCATTGCACTGTCCAGTAATCTATAATATTGTATTTACTCCATGCTAAAGAGATGGACTGGGCTGGATCCCGTATTGAGCAGTTGTCAACCCTGAAGCTGACCTCACAGCAGTTTGTATTGGTGGATATTTCCAGAGAAACCTCTGGATTTTCTCTTGATGATCTAGATCAACCATTGGATGGACTCAGAAGCAAGTCTAGAAATAGATGTTGTACTATTGCACTGTCCAGTACAATCTGTACTATTGTATTCACACCATGCTAAGTAGAAGGACTGGGCTGAATCACAGATGGAGCAGTTCTTAGTAGTGGATATTTCCAGAGAAATCTCTGGATCTTCTCCTGATGATCTAGGTCACCACCAGATGGGCTCAGAAGCAGGCCTAGAAACAGTAGCCATTGTGTAGTTGCACTCCAACAGTAAATCTATACTACTGTACACTCTCTATGCTAGGTAGAATGATTGGGTTGAATCTTCTGGATATTTTCTTGATGATCTAGATCACCACTAGAGGAGTATAGAAGCAGGCTTAGAAAAAAAAATAGCTTCTGTCCTATTGTACTGTCCAGTAAATCTATACTATCGCATTCACTCCTTGCTAGGTGCAAAGTTCTCTCTGGTGGATATTTCCAGAGAAAGATTTGGATCTTCCCCTGAAAATCTGTCCCCAGCCAAGTTAGGTCTCCCAACAGTGCACCAACTGCTATTGCCATCTTCTTTTCTTTCCTTCCATTTTTCTTAGCATTATGCTTTTCTCTCTCTCTTAGCAGATGTTGGAAAGCTGACAACCTGGGTTTGAGACCCGAGCGCTGCATGACAGGGTGAGCTCCTGTTCCTTGCTCCAGCTCCTACCCACCTAGCAGTTTGAAAGCATGCAATTGCGAGTAGGTAAATAGGTACCACTTTGGTGGGAAGATAACAGCATTCTGTAATGCCTTGGTAGATAATCATGCTGGCCACATGACTATGGAAAATGTCTTCATACAACTGTCAGGGTTCCGAGTAACACCCCCAATGAACAAAGACTTCGAGGCTTGAAGTTCCTCAAAGTTGCTGTGTTAAAGTTACAGTTGCTGTGGCCTAGAGGTGGAGCTCTTGCCTCACAATCAGGAGGTTGTGAGTTCAATCCTAGGTAGAGGCAGATGTAGGGTCTCCTGCTTGGGCAGGGGGTTGGACTAGATGACCTGCAAGGTCCCTTCCAACTCTGTTAATCTGTAATCTGTAAAGTTCCATTTTATTAGAGATGTCATATTGGCACATCTGGGAAAACTGGGAAATCTGAAAGCTTCCAGGTTTTCCCCACCCAAAAGAAAGTCCAAGTCCCTGCCCCAGCACCCACATGTCCATCACATGGTCCAATCAATGCACCGTCCCAACTGGAGATGCTTCCCAGTCACACCCCTCCAGGTGCAGGGCAAGATGTCCTTGACTCTCTGAGAAAGGAATGTTATTATGACTATATATCACCCCTGCTCCATACAATCCCCCCTCCCGGTTTCCCACAGTATTAAATGTGGCAGGCCTGAAGGCCCAATGCAAAAGATGGCTTCCAGGCCTGACAACAACACTGGCTCCTTCCGTTAAGAAATGGAGATGAGCATAGTAGTCCCCTAGAAACAGACATAACAGCACAGTAGAAATCTTTAAGTTTATCTTATCTTAAGGGAGCTGCATCTGTGCAAAATGCACTACAGTCCTAAATAAAACCCAGCAACTAACTAACTACATCCAACTCAGAGGTGGGTTTCAGCAGGTTCTGACCAGTTCTGGAGAACCGGTAGCTGAAATTTTGAGTAGTTTGGAGAACTGGTAAATACCACCTCTGACTGGCCCCGCCCCCATCTATTCTCTGTCTCCCGAGTCCTAGCTGATCAGGAGGAAATGTTTTGCAGTAACCTTCCCCTGGAGTGGGGTGGGAATGGGGATTTTGCAGTATCCTTCCCCTGGAGTGGGGAGGGAATGGAGATTTTGCAGTATCCTTCCCCTGGAGTGGGGAGAGAATGGAGATTTTGCAGTATCCTTCCCCTGCCATGCCCACCAAACCACGCCCACCAAGCCACACCATGCCCACCAAGCCACGCCCACAGAACCGGTAGTAAAAAAAATTTGAATCCCACCACTGATCTGACTAGAAGGAAAATACAAGAGTGTGTGCTCTGTACAAATTTCCTAAGAAGAAAAGACAAAGGAAAAGACAGCTTCGTGATCTCATAGATATAAAAGCCAGCTCTCGTAATTTGTGACTCTGGGTGGCATACAACAATAAAAATAAAATGAAAATCAAGATTTAAAAAAAGAAAGAAAGAAAAACCATTAACTCACTGTCTACACTCTTTTGTCCCTTGTGGTCAGTAGTTATGAGAAGCCGAAGAGTCAATGGCATTAGATTTTATATCCAACAGAAAGAACATACATCGAAACATCGAAAGACACACATTTCAGAACGTTGAAAAACTCACACATAATTAAAAATAATAAACTGTAGCCATAGGCCCAGACATTAATTTTTATTCAGTAAAATACGACAGGCAACTTGGTATCTATAAAGATGTAAACATAACTATTTAACAGGTATAAGAAGTCCTTGATATTTGTCTCTGTGTGTTTGTGTATGTGTGTGCATTATAGTGGCAGGGTCAGTGGTGGGATTCAAATTTTTTTACTACCGGTTCTGTGGGTGTGGCTTGGTGGGCATGGTGTGGCTTGGTGGGCGTGGCTTGGTGGGTGTGGCAGGGGAAGGTTACTGCAAAATCCCCATTTCCTCCTGATCAGCTGGGACTCGGGAGGCAGAGAATAGATGGGGGTGGGGCCAGTCAGAGGTGGTATTTACCGATTCTCCGAACTACTCAAAATTTCTGCTACCGGTTCTCCAGAACTGTTCAGAACTTGCTGAATCCCACCTCTGGGCAGGGTGTAAGTGTTGTGGTCCGCCAGCGGCCTGCAGAGCTGGCAGCAGAGTCGGACAGCGAGGAGGCTGGGGAGGAACCTGGGCCAGGCCTGGAGTCTGGAGAAGACTCGGTGCCAGAGGAAGGGATCCAGCCAGGGCCATTGGGGAGGTCTGTCCCGCCTTCAGAACCTCCAGAGAGTGACATGAGTGAGGCAGAGGAACAGGAGGAGCCTGTTCTCAACGCGTGTAGGCGCAGAGCTGCCAGAAGGCAAGAACAGTTACAGAGGAGAAGGACTACTCGGGAGTAAGGCTTGGGGATCATTGGCCCCTCCCATAGGCTATATAAGTGGAGAACACGAAAGGGTTCATTGCAGGAAGCAACTCAGTTCATCTCTCATTCTCGTCATTGCAACTCGGATTCAGTTTTTGTTCCTGTTTGAACTTGCCAAGTTTTTCCTGCAAATTGGTCTTTGGCAGTTTGCCAAAGAAGAGCAAGGTTCGTGTGTGTTATCTGCCTTTCCCTGAAAGACTTTAGTCGGACTTGCTTTACTTTGTTTGGACTTATGACAACTGCTAATGAAAATAATTAGCAGCCATTACAAATAAAAGACTTGCTTTACTTTGTTTGGACTTATGACGACTGCTAATGAAGATAATTAGCAGCTGTTACAAATAAAAGAGGTTTGTGAGATGCCGTTTGTGCCGTGTTATTTTATCAGAAAGCCTAGGTCAGAACAGTAAGAGGCAGGCAGGAACAGTATACAGTGAATGACACAGCCAAGCAGCTGGCGTTGTGTACAGGAACATTTGCACAGGATATGGAATAGACCCTCCTAAGTCTAGATGGGAGATCCCATATAAGATCGTGGAGAATAAGAAATCTAAGATCCTGTGAGACTTCACTTAAGTAGCTTTAGGTTCTAGTACCACTTTACAAAGCCTTAGTAAGACCACACCTAGAATACTGCATCCAGTTCTGGTCACCACAATATAAAAAAAAGATGTTGAGACTTTGGAAAGAGTGCAGAGAAGAGCAATAAAGATGATCAGTGGGCTGGAGGCTAAAACATATGAAGAACGGTTGCAGGAATTGCGTAGGTCTAGTTCAGGGCTGTCAAACTCGCGGCCCATGGGCCAGATGCATCATGCGCTGGCCACGCCCACCCCGTGTAGAGAAGGGGGCAAAAGTCACGTGATGACAACGTGACGCCGCGAGTTTGACACCCGTGGTCTAGTCTAATGAAAAGAAGGACTGGGGGGACATGATAAGACTGATAGTCAGCCTATTCTCCAAAGCACCTGAAGGCAAGACAAGAAACAACAGATGGAAACTAATCAAGGAGAGAAGCCACCTGGAATTAAGGAGAAATTTCCTAATGGGGAGAGTAATCAACCAGTGGAACAGAAGTTGCCTTCAGGAATTGTGGGTGCTCCATCACTGGAGGCTTTCAAAAAGAGACTGGACAACCATTTATCTGAAATGGAATACGGTCTCCTGCTTGATAAGGTGTTGGGCTAGAAGACCTCCCAGGTCCCTTCCAACTGTATTCTTCTATGTTTTATTCTCTGTTCTGTGTTCCAGATCCAGGCAGGCAGGCAGGTACTTGAAAACTACTGTCTTTATAATTAATGATTCAAATTCATGCCACGCTTACTTAAAACACGCCCAAAGTCTTTAAGAACTGCCATTTCTTTTGCTGATGACTGTAGTCCAAACTTCAACAGAACTTTAACAAAGAGAAATAACAGGAATGACAAATGTAACACATAAAGCAGAGTATAAAAGGGAAGAAACGTTGGGGCCATTTATTCTTTCTTCCCCCCCCCCCTTCTTCTTCTTTTTTTTTTATCCGCCCTTTTTTCTTCTTGAATCTTTTATATCTCTTCATTTTTAATTCAAAGAGCAAGAGAAGAAGAAGGAAGAAAGATGCACGCGACATTTCTGGCAAACGGGGATCTCTTGTTTACCCTGTGATTAAATACATATTTCTTGCTAATCTTCAGCTCAATAAAAAAAAAAAAATTAAGAGAAACAGCGCATTTACTTTTAACTGCCTTATCTTTATTTTCCTGATGGCAGTTTCACTGCATCAAAGGGAGGGCTAGAGAGTTTTGGCACACAAAAGAGGGTGAGGAACATCATATTGCTCTGGCTAGTTGCTAATGTCAATCAATCAGAATAGAGCTGGAAGGGAGCTTGGAGGTCTTCTAATCCAACCCCCTGCTGAAGCAGGAGATCCTATACCAGTGATGGCTAACCTTTTTCTCATCGCGTGTCAAAAGCACGTGTGTGCGCGACAGCGCGCGTGCGAGCGTGCCGGCACCCATAATGCAATGTGTGCGTGACACCCCCCCCCCACACACACACCCCGCGCATGCATGCATGACACCCCACCCCCGGTGCATGCACGTGCATCTCCCACATGCGCCCCACCCTCCACGCATGCACGGCAGATACCCAAAAATAAGTTTGCGAGCGGGAGGCATGCACGCATGCATGGTGGAGCTGAGCTGGGCGACTGCTCGCATGCCCGCAGAGAGGGCTCTGCGTGCCACAGGTTTGCCATCACGGTCCTATACCATTACAGACAAGTGACTGTCCAGTCTCTTCTTAAAAGCCTCCAGTGATGAAGCACCCACAACTTCTGAAGCCAAGCTGTTCCACTGGTTAATTGTCCTTGCTGTTAGGAAGTTTCTCCTTAATTCCAGGTTGCTGTTGTGGCTTGCCCCAGTCCCGTGCAGCTGCTCATGGATCCGGACGAACAGGAACAGTCCATAGGGTGGCAAGAGCGGTCTGTAGCGCTGGCACTGGAGATCGAGACCGAAGAGGACGCAGGGCCAGCGGACGATGCGCAATCAGGGCCTTCTGCACCTCCTCAGCAGGAGTTCAGTGACTCCAGTGAAGAGGAGGGGCCTCTGATTGATGCCAGAGCACGCAGGGCAGCTAGCCGGCAAGAGTGGCTGTGTAGAAGGAGGTCTCCTCGAAAGTAAGCTTGCCGGCAGAGGGGCCACGCCCTAAGACTATATAAGGGTGGATCACACCACACACTTTTGCTGAAGACAATTTTGTTTGTATTCATCTTGGCTGCCTTCTGAACCTCGTCCCTATCAGTTGGATTGACTCCAGTCCGGGCTCTTGGCCAACTTCAGCAAGTACTGATTATTTGACAGACTAATTGACCTGCTTGTCTCTTTCACATTTGGAATCCCGGCCAAAGTGTTCTGTGCTTGAAAACAAACACTTTGGCAAAGAATTAGTATTCACTTTAATACTAAGCACTTATTAGTATTAAAGCCTTTTTGTTTAAAGAACAGTTTGTGTGTGTCGCTTTCTGGGGGTTTGCCGTTCTGGGACAGAACAGTTGCTTCTCTCCTTGATGAGCTTCCATCCATTGCTCCTTGTCCTGCCCTTTGGTGCTTTGGAGAATAAATTGGCCCCCTCTTCTTTGTGGCAGCCCCTCAAATACTGGAAGACTTCTATCATGTCACCCCTAGTCCTTTTTTTCTCTAGACTGGCCGTAACCAGTTCCTGCAACCATTCTTCGTATGTTTTTGTCTCTAGGCCTTTATGGCAACTTTATGCCTTAGCGGTTAAAGACTCTGAGCTTGTAGCTGGAAAGCTGAACAGCCTTATTCAAGATCCGAGTGCTATGCGATGGGGTGAGCTCCCGTTCCTTGCTCCAGCTCCTGCCAACCTAGCAGTTTGAAAGCATAAAAATGCAGGTAGATAAATGGGTATCACTTTGGTGGGAAGGTAACAACATTCTGTGTGCCTACAGTAAGTATAAATATAGTAAGTATAGTCATGGTGGCCACATGACCACGGAAGTGTCTTCAACAATGCTGGGTCCCTTGGCTAAGAAACTGAGATGAGTACCGCCTCCTAGAGTCAGACATGACTGGACAGGGGAAAATCTGGATCAGAAGAACAGAAGAACAAAGTTTGAAGGGATCTTGGAGGTTTTTTGGTCCAACCCCTTTTACCTTTATGAGAGCTTGCAATGTCTTGTAGTCACGGTACTGCATTTTATGACTATTTTCGAAAAACTGGCTTTTACTTCTGTTGTTTGGTAAAACCATGCCCATAGCACATGGGTTTCTTTAATGACTGAGGGATTTGCTTAATGTGCCTGATGATTTGTTTAATGATCACTAAAGAAAGTTTGTAAAATCAGGTCAGTCACATGACTATTAGACTAGGATGTAAAGCCCCCAATTCTTCCCTAATGTTTAACCTCTCCTATTTCTTTGACCACTCTTAGTGCAATACCAACCAGCCACTAACTGGTGTATAAGGAGATTCAAGAAGCAGGTGGTTACGGAAAGTTTTAAGTCCAACGCACAGCGGGAGATTTTCCCATCAAGAGGTATTATGTTCATCATTCAACACTGAGTTTTAGAGGAGGGGTAGGCATCTGGTTTGTGTGTATGTTGAGAAAGAGGGGGGTGGGAAGAGAGAGGAGAGAGAGGAGAGAGAAGGGGGAAAGAGAGAGAGGAAGAGAGAAGAAGAAAGAGAAAGCAGAGAGAGAAAGAGAAAGTGAGAGAGAGAGAAGAGAAAGAGAAAGGCAGAGAAAGAGAGAGAGAGAGAGAAAGGGAGAAAGAAAGAAAGAAAGAAAGAAAGAAAGAAAGAAAGAAAGAAAGAAAGAAAGAAAGAAAGAAAGAAAGAAAGAAAGAAAGAAG
>QLTV01000571.1:374896-387116 GCA_003457575.1 Thermophis baileyi
CCTCTACCTAGGATCAAATTCACAGCCTCCTGATTGAACTCCACCTCTAGGCCACTGCACCACTCGTAGCAGTTTGAAAGCATGCAAGTAGATAAAGAGGTACCATTTTGGTGGGAAGGTAACAGCGTTCTGTGTGCCTTTGGTATATAGCCATACTGTCCACATGACTACGGAAATTGTCTTTGGACAATGCAGGCTCCCTCAACCAAGAAACGGAGATGAGAGCTGGGCCCTAGAGTCAGACATGACTCACAGGAATACCTTTACCTTTAGTGGCAGATTCATGCACTTATATTGAGAGGGTAAAGTTTCACTCATTCGGAAAGCTAAAAAGAGTCAAACATAGCTAATACTCAGGTAAGTAATAACCTAACTCTTGGCCTCCACTGCTTAGACAATACATTTGATGAAGAAACTTATGGCAAATTTTCTGTGATTTTCTGTTATTTATTATGCATATCATGCCTTTATTATTTGTATAAATAACTCAAGGCAGTGAACGCACACAATCCTCATTCCTCTTCCTCTTTTTCCCACAACAACAACCCTGTGAGGTAGGTTGGGCTGAGAGAAAGTGACTGGCCAAAAGTCACTCAGCTGGCTTTCGTCATTAAGGCAAGACTAGAATTCAGAGCCTCTTGGTGATTGGCCCAAAGTCACCCAGCTACTTTTCATGCCTAAAGCGGGACTAGAACTCACAGTCTCCGGTTGATTAGCCCAAAGTCACCCAGCCATCTTTCATACCTAACGTTAGATTAGAACTCATGGTCTCCTGGTGATTGGCCAAAAGGCACCCAGCTGGTTTTCATGCCTAATGGGGAACTAGAACTCTCAGTCTCCTGGCTTCTAGTACACCCAACAACTTGGGTATGTTCCTGAAGCCATTAAGTATTGACCTTGAACTAACAATGACACTGCAAACAAGCATGAGTGTTGGGGTATGTATTAAAGGAACAAGATTTTAATTGATATTGAAGGTTGACTCAGCCTTCCATCCTTCCAAGGTGGGTAAATTGAGGACCCAAATTGTTGGGGGCAATATGTTGACTCTGTAAACCATTTAGAGAGGACTGTAAAGCACTATAAAGCGTTATATAAGTCTAAGTGCTATTGCTATTGCAGGATGGGAGGACATGAGGGAGGGAGGACATGAGGGAGAGAGGAGAGGAGGAAGGAAGGAAGGGAAGGAAAGAAGGAAGGGAGAGAGGGAGTGGAAGGAAGGAAGGGAAAGGAAGGAAGGGAAAGGAAGGAAGGAAGGAAGGAAGGAAGGAAGGAGGAAGGAAGGAAGGAAGGAAGGAAGGAAGGAAGGAAGGAAGGAAGGAAGGAAGGAAGGAAGGAAGGAAGGAAGGAAGGAAGGCAGGCTGCTTTGCTGTGTGACCACTGGCTATCTTCAAGTTGACCCTTTATGTGAACATGACCATTCTCATGTGTCTTTGATATTCTCTTGTCTAATGTTCACATACTAAGCCCAAATTTTGCAGGACTTCAGATGAGATTATGTGAGTCCTGTGTGAACTTTGGTAATGTCATGGGAGTTATACTATTCCTAAAATTAAATGCATTATTCATTTTTTACATAATATTGTGGTCCTGCATAGAACACCTGGGGGAGAATGATGGTTGAACCAAGCCTACAGGGTCACACTGAATCTCTTCCAAAGCTTCCAGTGACAAAATACAGGCTTGCAAAAGGAATGCCTGACCCAAAGATTGAACCCAGCCACCTCTACAGGTAGTCCTCAACTTACACCAGTTCATTTAGTGACCATTTGGAGTGACAACGGCTGTCAGGGTTCCGACGAATGCCCTAATTAATTCATGAGCCTCGAGCCAAGTTTCAAAAGAAATCCAGTTATTTATTAGGAGCAACATGTCGGCACATACCCAAGTGGAGTCAGCTCTGCCCCATGTAATTTATGTTCCAACTATGACCCTGTTTCCCCCCTCTTCCCAGGGTATGTCATAAATCACATTCTCCAACAAAGCACTTTCGCGGGCTGTAGAGAACACACCTCCCCAACTGGCTCTGTAACCTAGGCTGCGACCTTGAGGAAGGTATGCATGGAATGTGCTTCTGTTTGCTGCCATGTGGCTCCGTCAGCTTTCCCCCCTCCTGCCTATGGCAACTCGAGAGCAGGCCAGGAATGCTTTACGAGTTGACAATGGCACTGAAAAAAGTGACTTATGACCATTTTTTAACTCTGATGACCATTGCAGCATCTCCATGCTCACGTGATCAAAATTCAGACGCTGACTCATATTTACGATGGTTGCAGTGTCTTGGGGGTCCTGTGATCCCCTTTGTTGACCTTCTGACAAGCAAAAGTCAACGGGGAAGTCAGATTCACTTAGAAACCATGTTCCTAAATGAACAACTGCAGCGATTCACTTAACAACCGTGGCAAGAAAGGAAGTAACACGGGGCAAAACTCACTTGACAAATGTCTCGCTTAGCATCAAAAAAACTTGGTCTCAATTGTGGTTATAAGTTGAGGATTACCTATACCAGGACTGTTAAACTCAAGGCCCGTGGGCCACATCTGGCCCGCAATGTGGTCAGATCCAGCCCGTGGGGCTGTCCTGGAAAATGTAAGGGGCCGGTCCGCGTCGCTTCGGCCTGGTCTACCCAGTGTGAAGAGGAAACATGCCAGCAGTTTGGGGAGTGGTGTCAAATTGGCCATTCCCACCCAGTTGGCCCATCCACCCAGCCCCCCAAGGTCAACCACAGCCCTGATGCGGCTCTCAATGAAATTGAGTTTGACACCCCTGATCTATACCGTATCCCAAAACTTACTGAGGAACTGAACTGAATGCTGATTTCAGATTTTCTCTTATTGGCCTGAGATCAAATAAAGTGCCTCTAACTTTTTGTTGTTGTTGTTGTTTTATTTTGGGTTTTTTCCCTTCTGAGCATGGAATATATATATATATATATATATATTCTGGAAACCTCAGCTTGCAAAATGATCCTCCTGTGATGATTATGCAACACTGTCATTAGAAAGAAACAAATAATTGATACATCTAACTGACCACAGCAGGGGAAAAGCACACAGGGGGTCTCATTAAGACCCCTTGTTCAGTGGGAAGGGTATTATTCATTGTCTCGAGTCAATGATACAAATGACCTATGCCAGAAAAAATGATGGATGCCGAACTCATTTTCATCATATATTTTAATGTCCCGCTGGCAGCAATCTTTGTCATCCAAACGTAACAAAACAATGAACATAAACAAGAAATCTATTATTAAGCCCGATGCGATTCTTGCTTTTTTCTGCAACGGGAGCTTGAAATGCTTAAGGCGTCACTTCTGTAATCATACACACACACACACACACAAAATCGTCTTGACGCTTTACAGATGGATACAAATCATTTAAAAAGTAAATTAAAAGTTTTTTTTTTTAGAAAAAAGTTCTCTTTTAAAAAAATAAAATAAAAAATAAAAACGTTGGTTCTGTCAAAGGATCCAGTAAAATGTTCCGCGATGAACACAAATCGAAAGGAATGTGTGCCTCTTCAAACGTCGAAGGATATCGGTGTGACACAGCGGAACAGTGATTTATTACTTGATAAATTACAGACATTTAGAGCCTGCCAATCAAACAGCATGAGCATTTAGTTCTTGGGTTATGGAGAAATGCTTCTTTACTCCATAAACTTTATTTCTGGATGGTCCTGTATCCAACGGGTTATCTTGATTAGGTTCCTAATTAGTTTTTGATATCTCAACGATCATGTTGTGATTTCTTCCAACTGGATGAGATCAGGAGACAGGATAGTAAGAACAAGTCCTTGTAGGAATAGATCCAGAAGGACCCTATGTTGTTTTGGAATACATCAAAAACCATTTCTCCCTTCATGAAATATGAAGACATCATACAGCTCTATGGTCTCATTTCCAATTATTCATTTAAAGGAGACTATGGAAAGATATGCGTAATCTAGGTGGAGATGTGTGACTGACCTTAAGATGGAGGAGAAGGAGCAGGAGAAGGAGAAGGAGGATGGGAGGGAGAGGAAAAGGAGAAGGAGGAAGGGAGGAAGAGGAGGAAGAGAAGGAGAAGACCACCAACCCAAAACTGGAACAGGGTTATTTTAGGTTCAGTGCTGTTTCTGGAGGAGCAACTAGAATCAAGATTCTAGAATTTTTTTAGAACAATTCTTTCTCCAATGTTTCTCTATTTTCATACAGGTAAAACTTCTTATATTAGATTATAATGATTAATCTAAGATGTGTGACTACTAGCCTTAGATGGGGAGAAGAAGGAGGAGAAGGAGAAGGAGAAGGAGAAGGAGAAGGAGAAGGAGAAGGAGAAGGAGAAGGAGAAGGAGAAGGGGACACACAATTGAAAGAGAATCGTTTTAAATTCAGTGTTGTTTCTGGACAAGCAAGTTGAATCAAGGTTCCAGAAGCTATTTTGAAGAACTTTCTCTATTTTAATATAGGTGAAACTTCTTATATTGTGATTATGTATGGACTAAGCTATCATTATACTCTTTATGCTGAAGCTTCTTGTCAGCCTCTTGGGTAAACGAGACAGGAAACACAACTAGGTGAACTAATTCTTCTTTATTTTAACAGAGTCTTGCAAGTCTCAAGGTTAAAAACTTTCCATTCCTGTTTTTAATCATCAAATCAATTGGGGTGGGTCCTTCCTAAGTGATTTCCTCTAACCTTTAGGACTTAGGGGATCTCCCTTCCTTGTCTGATTGTTTCCTAGTCATTATCTCTTTCCCTCATCTTCCAAGGGCATTCACACATACCATTATATTACTTCATGAATGTTCTGGAAAGCATTGGGATCTTGCAGAATATTGTCTGCCTAGAAAGGGAAGCAGAAGCAGCCAGAAATTATAGAGCCAATGTTCAACTACTAAAAAGCATTATATAGAATAGATATAATAGAATAGAGCTGGAAGGGACCTTGGAGGTCTTCTAGTCCAACCCGCTGTTCAAGCAGGAGACCCTATATCATTTCAGACAAATGGTTATCCAATCTCAACTTCTAGTGTTGGAGCATTCACAACTTCTGGAGGCAAGTTGTTCCACTGATTAATTGTTTTAACTGTCAGGGAATTTCTCCTTAGTTCTAGGTTGCTTCTCTCCTTGATTAATTTCCATCCATTGCTTCTTGTCCTGCCTTCAGGTGCTTTGGAGAATAGATTGACTCCCTTCTTCTTTGTGGCAGCCCCTCAAATATTGGAACACTTCATATCATGAAGGAACCTTGGAGGTCTTCTAGTCCAACCCCGTTCAAGCAGTAGACCCTATATCATTTCAGACAAGTGGCTGTCCAATCTCTTCTTAAAAGCCTCCAGTGATGGAGTACCCACAATTTCTGAAGACAAGTTGTTCCACTGTTTCATTGTTCTCACTGTTCTCTAGGTTTGCTTCTCTCCTTGATGAGTTTCCATCCATTGTTTCTTGTCCTGCCCTCTGGTGCTTTGGGAAATAAGTTGACCCCCTATTCTTTGTGATAGCCCCTCAAATACTGGAATACTGTTATCATTTCACCCCTAGAATTTAATTTTTTTGTTGTTGTGGGCAAGGGGTGAAATTGGTATCTTAACCAATTTATTTTCCTCTAAAACTCACAATCTCTCACCAATGGAACTCACTTGAAAAACAGAATAACAGAGTTGGAAGGGGCCCTGGAGGTCTTCTAGTCCAACCCCCTGCTCAGGCAGGAAACCCTATTCCATTTCAGAGAAATGGTTGTCCAATCTCTTCTTAAAGACTTCCACTGTTGGAGCATTCACTTCGATCTGGACAACTTTTAGAAGTTTATCCTAAAAAAGCTACACAAATTGTGAGGTGATTGGCCTTATATCAGTGATGGAGAACCTTTTTTTCCTCGGGTGCCGAAAGCAAGCGCGTGTGTGCCCACACCCATAATTCAATGCCCCCCCATGCACCCCACCCCCCTGCGCATGTGCACGTGACCCCTCCCTGTGCTGCCCCACCTCCCGCGAATGCACGCATGACTCCCCCGTTTCCCGACTTCCGGTGGGCCTGGTAGGCCCATTTTTCGCCCTCCCCAGGCTCCAGAGACTTCCCTGGAGCCTGGGGAGGGCAAAAACGGCCTCCCCGCTCCCCCGGAGGCCCTCCAGAGGCCAGAAATGGCCCATTTCCCAACTTTCAGTGGGCCCGGTAGGCCCATTTTTTGCCCTCCCCAGGCTCCAGAGGCTTTCTTGGAGCCTGGGGAAGGCGAAAACACCCTCCCCGGAGGTCCTCTGGAGGGCGAAAACGTCCTCCCAGAGCCTCTGCGTGAGCCAAAAATCAGCTGGCCAGCACGCACATGCGCGCTGGAGCTGAGCTCGCGTGCCAGTAGATATGGCTCCGCGTGCCACCTGTGGCACGCGTGCCATAGGTTCGCCATCATGGCCTTATATGTTTAGTCTTCTTTTCAAATATTTCTTCAATATTTAGCATCCTGCTGTTTTCAAAGAATGTTGTTAAACAGTTTGTTTCTTACAACCAGGGGGTGGGTTCTGGATCCTTTTGCTGCCGGTTCGCTCAGGTTTGTGCCATGCGTGCGTGCAGCAATAAAAAAATAGCTTTTGCGCATGTGCAGAAGCAAAAATTAGCAAAATCCAAGATGGCGGCGCCCACGGAGACACCGATGGAACCGGCTCAATGACGTCATCGCTGAGTTACTAACGGTTCTAAAGAACCGGTTAGAACTGGTAGGAACCCACCAGGGGTGAGTTCTGAATCCTTTTGCTGCCGGTTCACTCAGGGTCGTGCCGTGCGCGCGTGCAGCAATCAATAAATAGCTTCTGCACATGCGCAGAAGCAAAAATTAGCTTCTGCACATGTGCAGAAACAAAATCCAAGATGGCGGCACCCACGGAGACACCGACGGAACTGGCTCAGTGACATCATCGCCGAGTTACTAACAGTTCTAAAGAACCGGTTAGAACCGGTAGGAACCCACCTCTGGAACCCACCTCTGCTTACAACTAATATTATCTGGGGATTTGAATTTTTTTTTTGGGGGGGGGGGTTTGCCCCTTTTAAATCATTAACAGTCTGGATTTTTATATTGTGATCTCATTTTAATGGTTTGGGTTGTAATCCACCCTTGTTAAAAGTTTGTTCTCTCAAACAAAGAGAAATCAACCATAAAATGTATGGCTGTCAAGAAACTCTAGTAAGACAGAGTAGAAACTTTAGCACCATTTAAAAACAAAACAGGAAAAGTCTGGTTAGCACACTTTAAAATGTTGGTGTTAACTAGAACTGTGAAGAAAAAAAAGAATGTTGTGAGGCACTAATGCTCCAACTCTGGAATACCACATACTGAAATTATAATGGCCTGTTCTGACTTTACAGGCCATGTTTTCCTTTTTTTTTTTTTTTTCAAAAGATGCGCGAGTGAGGAACAGAACAAAGAAATCTTGAAATGTTTTGCAGAGCATCTGGAAGTGTTGCTATTTATTTGACTTTGCCTCCATCCATATGCCAAAATCGAATAGCCTGTTTGTACTTTTTATTTATTTATTTTTTCCTCACCTCGGAATGCCAAACGTGCTCTTCATAATTTGAGAAACAGAAAACAATCGCCCGCCATTCTTCCTACCCTTGAGAAATTCATATGACTGCGGTTTGTGTGCCGCATCTTTGAATAGCATCCCAAAGGTATCAACTAGCAGCCTTTCTGATGATAGATTTGAAGAAGTCAGATAGAATTGGCACTTTTGAACTTTGGGCGTTGGAGAAAACTCTGGAGAATACCTTAGACAGAGAAGAAAATAAACCAATAGATCATCAAATAAATCAACCCAGGATTCTCACTCGAGGTGCAAATGATCAGGCTCCATTTATCCTAGTTCAGACACAATGTGTGAAGGGGTGACATTCAAATTTTTCCCCTACCGGTTCTGTGGACGTGGCTTGGTGGGCATGGCTTGGTGGTGGTGGGGTCATGTGACTGAGTGGGCATGGCCAACTTGACATCACTCACGGCAAGGTGGGGCGGCACCACCCCACCAAGCCACGCCCACAGAACCGACAGAAAAGTTCGGCCAAGTCTTCTAGCTTTCAACCTGGCTGCTTCTCGCCTCCTTCTCATGTTTGCTCTGTGTGTATGAGCCCGAGAAGGAGGAGGGGAGTGAGTTGGAGAGGCGGGGCTGGGCGGGGCCAGTCAGTGGTGCGATTTACTGGTTCTCCGAACTGTGCATAATCGCCGCCACCGGTTCTATAGAACCTGTCTGAACCTGCTGAATTTCACCCCTGGTCTCACTCTCTGGAAAAGGCCCTAGTGCTGGGAAAGGAGGAAGGAAAGAGAAAAAGAAGATGACCAAGAACAAGATAGATGGACTCAGTTACAAGGGTGATGAGTGCACCGTGGGAAGAGCTGAAGGACCAGGTTAGAGATAGATTGTCATGGAGGAGTCAAAAATGACCTGATGGCAAATAATCGATCAATCAACCTTGTTCATGATAATTTTACAAAGGGTTGCATGGCTGGTTGATGTTGCAAATTAAAGATCATTGCAAAGAGGTCCGAGAAAAATTTCAGTCCCAACCTTTATAAAGATAACAGAATAACAGAGTGAAAGGGACCTTGGAGGTCTTCTACACCAACCCCCTGCTCAAGCAGGAGACCCTATACCATTTCAGACAAATGGCTGTCCAATGACTTCTTGAAGACCTCCAGTGATGGAGCACCCACAACTTTTGAAGGGAAGCCCTTCCACTGATTAATTGTTCTGACTGTCAGGAAATTTCTCCTTAATTCTGGGTTGGATCTCTCCTTGGTTACTTGCCATCTGTTGTTTCTTGTCCTACCATGATGTAGGAGCTACCACTAAGAATATGAAGGCACACAAGATATAAGAAGTCAAATATATGGAGTTTATTGTTGGAGACCTCTGAAGCTTGCATCCCATCAGCAGCTGCTTCCTGGACCAAATTCTGCCAATCTTCAACCCATGACGTCACTTGGTTGTTTAATGGAGCACTTTGTCTGCCTGGAGAGATGGAAAACCTGGCAGAACACTGAAAGGGAGAAACTAAACTAAATGCATCTATTATCCCAGGGAGAATCCATGCCCCATGAGGGTTGGCCTTTTCATTTCTCAACCTTTTTCTTAGGAGCTGCGGGATTGCCTTGATCATCTTCTGCTTTTCTTTTCTTTTCTTTTCTTTTCTTTTCTTTTCTTTTCTTTTCTTTTCTTTTCTTTTCTTTTCTCTCTCACTATGGCAAATAACATAGACATACCATGTCTTTATATTCTGGGGATGTTCATGGATAATTTTAAAAAAAAATATTCTGAGGATGTCCATGGAGAAGGTCCTTCCTTCCTTCCTTCCTTCCTTCCTGCCTGCCTGCCTGCCTGCCTGCCTTCCTCCCTCCCTTCTTTCCTTCTTTCCTTCTTTCCTTGCTTCCTTCCTTCCTGCCATCCTTCCTTCCTTCCTGCCATCCATCTTTCCTTCCTTCCTCCCTCCCTTCTTTTCTTCCTTCCTTCCTTCCTTCCTGCCTGCCTGCCTGCCTGCCTGCTTGAATGTAGTACTGCCTATCTATCTATCTATCTATCTATCTATCTATCTATCTATCTATCTATCTATCTATCTATCTATCTATCCTCCCATTCCATTCCATTCCATTCCATTCCTCTCTCTCTCTCTCTCACGCCTTCCCTCTCTCTCTCTCCTCTCCCCCTGCCCTTTTTTCCTCCCCTCCCCTCCCCTGCCCTCCCCTCTCTCTTTCCTCTGTCCTTCCCTCTCTCCTCCCTCTCTGTCTCCCTCCCTTCCTCCCTCATCACTGCACAAGTTTGAAGCAATTGAAGAAACATTTCAGGGTAGCATTGAAGTGTTTTCATTTCAGATAGGACAAGACTGGTGGGGATTCAAAGTGGGCTGCAAGGGTAAAAAACCTTACTGCAATGTTTTCTATCCTGTACAGGAAAAATAATAATCATTAAAAAAATCAAATAGAATATAAAATAAAACCCTCCCCCCATATTTTACCTATTTATCAATTTGATAGGCAAGTCTCTATTTTTTTTAAAGACATTTCCTGGGTGAGGGTGTTATTCATTGTTGTACCCTCCAACTTCTGTCACAGCCTAAATCACCTTGCATGAGCTGGCGAAACTTTGAAGCTGCTGTCATGAGTGTCCTGACTCAGTCCCTTAGGAAAGAAAGACCCTCGACTCCATCGATGAAGTGAAAGGTGTACTTTTACTAAGTTCAAGCAGTTACAACCCGAGCAAAGCTGAATCTGAGTATTCCCACACAATTTCCCCCTTTCCTCTGGCCTTCCCCCCTTGACCAGTCCATCACTGTCCAATAGTATTCATTTTTGATGTTTCGGGAACGTTTTTGAGATTTGACACCTCTTTGGTGGAGTTTCGCACTCCATTCTCAGGCTCCGTCTTTGATCGGCTGGTTCGTTCCGGATTGACACCTCTGGTTTCTGTCACCCTGCAATCTCGCCACCTTTTTCCACCCATTCCCATGCCTATTCTTTACTTCCCCAATTGCCTCTCCCCTCCGTTGCATTTTATGGCAGGATGTCGGTAAAGTGCAAAAGATAGCAGGCCTGACAGTGATATTTTCAGTTCTTTAGGCGGTTATGCAAAACCCTACCAAGTTGTGTTCCTGCAGGGAATGGCTGTGGTGCTCCGAATCCATTCTCAGAAGTGGCTTCTGGACATGCTCAGAAAGCCAATTCTTTTCAAAGGGGCAAGCAGGTCAAAGTACAGTGGATTGCCTTCCTAAAATCAAGTATTTTACCTCTGTGGGATGAATGGCAGCCTTGACTTCTGCAGGGAAGTCAGCTGGGGTAATGTGATTTCCAGAAAACTGAAAGGGGGGGGGGAATGTAGGGGTGGGAATGCAAGGAGAGTTTTAATTATGCTGTGACAAGAAAAATGAGTGATGATGTTATACGATGAGCTGCTATGTGTTTTAATTTTTGTATTACGACAATGCTTTTTGCTTTATTCTAATGTTGTTTGCTTGTCAGAGTAGCCTGTTGAGAAGAAAGAAAGAAAGAAAGAAAGAAAGAAAGAAAGAAAGAAAGAAAGAGTTGAGTTGTGAGTTGAGAGGCAACAAAAGCAGGCTTTTAAGACGTCAATGCATTCAGCTAAATCAACTTGTCTTTTGTCAACCGACATTAAAAAAAGAAAAAAAAAAAAAAAAAAAGAAAAGAAAAGAAAAGAAAAGAAAGGAAAAAAAAAAAAAGGAAAGAGCAGGTCCGATCTTAAGCAGGCAATTGCCAGCAGAAAATAAACCAGCTGGTGGATTAGTTGGTCTGCTTTTAAAAGTAAGCATAAAACAAGATGAGATTTCACAGCAGCAGAGCACATCCAGTGACATTGCCACACAAGTCCCATCCTGCAGCGATCTAGCAATTCAGCCCCCACCAAAGGGGGGCTCATGCATTGACGTCATTATGGGGTTGGGCTTTTCATCTCTCGTTTCACTTTGCTTCAAACACATTTGCACAGTTTTCTTGCTCAGAAGGTCAAGGTTAAGGGATAATTCTCTATGAGCATGACAGATACCCACAACTGAAAGAAAACTGTACACATTCAAGGATTAGATACAGATGGACTTTTGCTCAAAAAATGTACACCACCAGAACAAATTTTCAGAATAATAGAATAACATAGTTGGGAGGAGATTTTCTAATCCAACACCCTGATCATGTCTATACCATTTCTGACAAATGGTTGTCCAATCTCTTGAGTGATGGAGCACTCACAACTTCTGGAAGCAAGCCATTCCACTGATTAATTGTTCTAACTGCCAGGAAATTTCTCCTTAGTTCTAGGTTGCTTCTGTCCTTGATTAGTTTCCATCTGTTGCTTCTTGTCCTGCCTTCAAGTGCTTTGGAGAATCGGTTGACCCCCTCTTCTTTGTGGAAACCCCTTAGATACTGGAACACTGCTATCAGGGCACCCCTAGTCCTTCTTTTCATTAAAATAGACATACCCAATTCCTGCAACCGTTCTTCATATGTTTTAGCCTTCAGTTCCTTGTTGCTCTTCTCTGCACTCTTTCTAGCATCTCTACATCATTTTATATTGTGGTGACCAAAACTGGATTCAATATTCTCAGTGTAGTTTTATCAAGGCAGTATAAAGTGGTATTCTTCATTAGATCTTGATTCTGTCTGTCTATCTTCATCATCATTATTGTCTCCTTCTCCTTCTCCTTCTCCTTCTCCTTCTCCTTCTCCTTCTCCTTCTCCTTCTCCTT
>QLTV01000571.1:391807-410695 GCA_003457575.1 Thermophis baileyi
TATTCTATTCTATTCTATTCAATGCAGCTCGTGGAGCAGTGGTGTTACAGGAGCCATTCTTGGGACCCCCAAAACTGCTTGCAGTGCCGCACTCCATACCAGCCATCCTATGAATAGTAGCATTTTTCATGCTCAGACATGGTGGCATTTATCAAGATTTACCTTCTTTTGCTCGAAAAGATTGCATGTATCAGTGATGCAGCCGAAGAAGAAGAATGTTGTGCACCAACAGAGGCAGTTTTTTGGGGGAATGAGGGAGAAAGAGAGAAAGAGATTATATTTGTATTTTAAAAGGTTTTTTTTTTTTAAGAAAATGCATGGTAAAAAAGAACAGTGTTAGGTTTATTTGCATTTTTTAAAAAAATTGGGAATTTACATTTAAATCTGCATCCAACAGGGGAAATCGCACTAAAGAAAACCCCTGGATGCTTCACACATTGCAAATGAAAATAGGGGCCTTTTTCCCCTCCCTACTAACCTTTTGATTTTAATCCATTTCAAATACCGTCAGATCAGAATGCCGTCTTACAAAATAGAGTTAAATTTGTCCGTGTGTTCCTAAAACCTGCTTGGAGATTCCATCTGTAAGAAGAACATTTCAACTCCATCAGCAAACCGAGTCCTACCTCCTGTTGTGGATCTGTCTGTGCGTGTATCAATGCCAATGAATTTACATGTGAATAAGAAATAATTATCTGTGAGACCACGGGCTGGGATTTAATCGTTATTTTTTATTCCCCACCAACAATATAGCCTTATCTTTATGGAAGCAGTACAAACCATCAAAGAGCTGTTGCCGATGAACTTGCTAATGAGTTTCCAATACTTAACCTTGTATTTTGCTTCATTACAGAAATAGCATTCCCATACAGATGGTTCGTTTAGAATCCCGGCAATCTTCCAGGGCTGGAATTCGCCTTTATTTTTTTATTTTATTTTTTCCATTCAAGAAAGACTGAATGGGAATCGTGTTTGTATCTGTCAAGGAGACACATGAAAACTTCTCAATGGCATTGTCTGAAACTGGAAGGAAGGAAGGAAGGAAGGAAGGAAGGAAGGAAGGAAGGAAGGAAGGAAGGAAGGAAGGAAGGAAGACTATAGAAGATCAGAGATTGCAGTAAGGCATTTGATAAAGTAGACCACAACCTATTTCTTCAAAAGCCAGAAAAATGTGGGATAGACAGCATCACCCCCAGAAGGATTTGCTAATTGCTGACAAACCATATTCAATGAGTAGTCTTTAATAATATCTCCTACTTTAAGTCCAATGACAGAAACACCACAATATAAGAGCCTGGTAGTGTTATTTCTAAAATTCAGGAGTTAAGGAAGTGACTTCAGCCAGATTATTCTTTATGTCCTACTGCTTACTACCCAGAGAAAAAGTTTTCCAGGCTCAGGAAACTGTTATGTTCCATGAGGGATTCTCCAAGGCCATAAGAGAAGTCGGTATTTAAGGTGAGTGGAGAAGTGGAGAACAATGCATAGACTTTGGCAAGCAAAGCACAAATGTCCCCTTCCTAACCCTGAAAACAATGGATTTCTACTCACCTGTTGCTCAAAGGATCAAAAAACTTTGCAGGTCAAACTGCCTTTAGGATAAACCTCCACATAATATCTGGGATCCTTGAAAGTGGCCATCCATCTGAATTCACCTATTCATCTGGCTCCAGAATGAGCACAGTAACTATATATCTCTTTTATCCTTAATCAAAAAAGCCCAATTTTCTATTCCTTCCTTTTATTTCTAACAGTCTTCATCTCTGATGCCTTCAAATTATGTTCTGGAACTCTATCTCTCTTCATTTTTTTTTCTTTTTCCCTTTGTCCCACTTAAAGACTTCAAAACGTGAACAATTTTCTTTTGTAAGTCCAATATAGGAAAGTTATCTAGGTCATTCTTTTCATATGTATATTCCTTTTAACCATGATGACATCAGCTGGTTTCATTTGTATATCCAGTGTAGCTTTTTTTTTTCAACATAAAGTTGAACCATTCTGAGATGTTACAAAGAAAGGTATCAGAGTTTGTTGCATAAAAATCAAAACCAGAAGCACACACAGATGACTGATTCAGCTGGATTCATTAACTTCTTTATAAACATAGTAATATATACATACAATACCACAGGCAGATTATTTCTTCAAGTAAACACATGCAGGAGTTAGTTTCATTTCAGCAGCAGACAAGCACAGAGAGAACAAAGCAAAGTGCAGACTGGAGCCACCCCCAGCCTTAAGCTAAGTTTTCAGTTTCGATTCTTTGCACAGACTCAGAAGTGGTTAGCTCCCATTGGCTGACTTAGTTGCTATGCCTATTCATTGGCTAACCTTGTTAACATGGCTCTCCCAGTCATGAATATTCTAACAAAAGGCTGATGAAACACTATCTGAATTTCAAAATGCTGATTAATCAACAAAGATGATTAGGGGACTGGAGGCTTAAACATGAAGAACAGTTACAGGAACTGGGCATGGCTAGTCTAACGAAGAGAAGGACCAGGGGAGACATGATAGCAGTGTTCCAATATTTGAGGGGCTGTCACAGAGAGGAGGGGGTCAAGCTATTTTCCAAAGCACCCGAAGGCCAGACAAGGAATAATGGATGGAAACTGATCCAGGAGAGAGTCAACCTAGAAATAAGGAGAATTTTTCTGACAATGAGAACAATCAACCAATGGAACAGAAGTTGCCTTCGGAAGTTGTGGGACTTCATCACTGGAAGCTTTCAAGGAGTGACTGGACTGACATCTGTCAGAAATGTTGTAGGGTCTCCTGCTTGGGTGGGGGGATGGACTAGATGACCTTCATATCTGTTAAATCTGAAGTGATTAGTCACCTGCTTGGACCATAGAAAAAGTGAAAGGAACCAAAGGGAATTCTTGTTTTCATATCACAAATACTGTAGACTCACACACTTTTCAATTATGGATCACATCACAAACTCTCATCGGCCAACTATAGGATATTTTACCTTCTTTTTAGAAGTTATTTTAAGTACTGTATAACTTAAAATCCACTTAATTCATGGCTTCAAACTTCAGGGAGAGATCAAAGAATTCTAAATTACATCCTCAAAATCTTTACGGTATTGAATTTTGGGAGCAATCATGCAGAGGGATTCCTTAGTAGAAACATAAATATGATAATGAAGAGTCCTTGGTGCTCTCTGAGTTGGTTGTTTTCTTGCATTACCCCAAAGGTGATTTTCAAGCGGCAACTGGACTAACCAAAAAGTCCAATTGCCTCTTGAAAAGCACCATTGGGACAACCATGACCTGGATGACTGAGAATCTCCATAGACATTTTTCTTGCATTACCCAACTAGGTAATATCATCAGTGCTAGAAGAAAGTGGGGTTTGCAGAAAGGAGGAGGAGGAGGAGGAGGAGGAGGAGGAGGAGGAGGAGGACCATTGGGATCCTTGATGCTCTCTGAGCTTGGTTGTTTTCTTGCAGACAGTCATTTCCAAAACTAGGTAACATCATCAGAGCTAGTTAGGAATGGGGTATGCTCTGAATTTATATTTTAAAGGCTTGCCATGATAGTGTTGGTGGGATGGTCTTAGAGTGTGTTTTTTTTTAATTGGGCTGTTTACTGTTAGCTTGTTTGGCAAGGATTGGATCAAGCTAACAGTAAACAGCCCAACGAAAGAAACTCCAAGGCCACTGCCACCAACTAGGAACTCAATAAAGTTCCTTGTTCTAAGCATTCTTCTTTCTGAACTGTCCTTGGTGCTCTCTGAGCTTACTTCTTTTGTTTCAGACATTTCATTACCCAGCTAGGTAACATCATCAGTGTTGGTGTTATTCTTCTCTCTATGGAAAATTGTGTGTGAAATCCAGAGAGTCCTCAACGTATGACCACAATTCAGCCCAAGATTTCTGTTGCTAAGTGAGACAGTTGTTAAGTGGGTTGTGCCCCATTTTACAAACTCTCTTGCCACAATTGTTAGGAGAATCACTGCAACTGTTCAGTTAGTAACGTGGTTATTAAGTGAATCTGGCTTCCCCGTTGAATTTTGCTTGTCAGAAGGTCGCAAAAGGGGATCCCATGACCCCAGAACACTGCAACCATCATAAGTACAAGCCAGTTGCCAAACATATGAATTTGGATCAAGTGACCATGGGGATGCTGCAATGGTCGTAAGTATGAAAAATAGTCATACGTCACTTTTTTCAGGGCTGTTGTAACTTCGAATGGTCACTAAATAAACTGTTTGTTGTAAGTAGTGGATTACCTATATGAGCCATGGTGGCGCAGTGGTTAGAGTGCAGTACTGATTGATTGATTGATAGATTGAGTGAAGGTGGGGTCAATTCATCATCAGTAAGTCTTGAACTTGGAAGGACAGATACTGAAGCTCCAATAATTTGGCCACCTAATGAGAAGAGAGGACTCCTTGGATAAGACAGAATAACAGAGTTGGAAGGGACCTTGGAGGTTATCTAGTCCAGAGTTCCCCAACGTTTCAGCTCAGCTGAATACATAAATATGAATGATAAATGATGAGATAAATCTTCCTTCCTCGTTTCTGTGGACATCTGATCTGAGGACAACACTTGGAATTCAGGCATCATTTTTCTGAATCTCCACATCTCGGTGCCCTCAAAGAAAGAAGGGAACGTTCTGTTTTCTTTAGTCTGCCAACTGCAAATGAGGCTACTGAATGGAAAGAACTGATAACTAATTATAATTATCTATCCGCAGTGCCGCAGTGGTCAGAGTGCAGTACTGCAGGCTACTTCTGCTGCCTGCCGGCTGCCTGCAATTTGGCAGTTCGAATCTCACCAGTCTCAAGGTTGACTTGGCCTTCCATCCTTCCGAGGTGGGTAAAATGAGGACCCAGATTGTTGGGGGCAATAGGCTGACTCTGTAAACCACTTAGAGAGGGCTGTAAAGCACTGTAAAGCAGTATATACAGTAAGTCTAAGTGCTAAGTGCTATATATATGTTTCCCCAAAAGGGCCATTCTATCATCTCTCTAGAAGACCTTTCCTTTAAAAAAAAATTGCTGCTTATAATTTGTTGTTCTCATTTCCAGACCCATGAGGACAATAAAAGACATCAAAGTGGAGATACTTCTATTAACATTAGAATTAATGGACAACAGCATGTTAGTATCTCTTTTCTTTACAGCGGTATTGAACGTGTGATCTAATTACAGATTGCTATGTTCTTAAAATTAGCAAGCAATTTGTAAATTATGGGGGGGGGGAGGGTGGAAACCAGATTGCAGAACCGCAGAAACAATTTTAAGGGGAAGAAAAGCTGAATGGGCAGGAGGGGATAATTCAGACTGAGAACCATAATTCAGAGCAGTTTGCAGGATCCAATCTGGGTGAGTCACCGGGACCAGAGACAAAAATGCATGGATTCGAGCAATGTGCAGCAAAATGCTCCTTAATTTTTCTATGCATTTCCACTTGCCAGAGTCATACGTCAGACATGGAAAGGCATGCCAATGGTAACATTAAGAATGGATGGAAATTGAGACACATAGACTCACACAGTCTTAGGTTTAAGTTGAAAAGAAATGAAAAAGGATTAATGGGAATTAATTTCTCAGCTTTTTTTTTTAAAACCCTTCTCTTCATTTTTCAATTCAATACACGGTGTTTCCCCTTGTCATTTCACCCTTCTTTTCTTCATTGACCTCTGGCCCTCATACTCCCTATTTGCTTCAAATATTTCTGCAGGATCCAATGTAGGTCCGTCACCAGGACCAGAGGTTTAGTCTTCCGAGCTTCCGGACTCGTGCTGGAATCCATCCTCGGGGAACTTCTCTCTATCAGAGTGTGTGCTTTGGGCTATTCTGTGTAGAGTTGTCAGTCCTGCCCCAGTCAGGTCCCTTAGGAAAGAAAGACCCTTGACTCCATTTGGATGAAGTGATAGGTTATTTTACTAAAGGTTGTTGGTTGCAGTAACATCAGGCTAGAACTAAGTTTCCCACGCGACAGGATACAAATTTTTCTCCTCATCCCAGCCCTCTCCCCATGACCAGTTCATCTTCAGCCAATGAAGAGCCGCACAGGTGTTTTGAGAATCACTGAGATGTTTGGGGCAATCCACATTCCATTCTCAGGGTGCGTGGCCTTGAGTACGGGCACAAACTGGTTCCGTGTTTCCCTGCTCTTTGTCAAGCAGTCATTCCCCCCTTCCTATTTTCCATCACATCCCCATGCATGTTTATAGCCCATTTGTTCAGTTTAATGAAAAGAAGCAATAGGGGTGACATGATAGCAGTGTTCCGATATCTCAGGGGCTGCCACAAAGAAGAGGGAGTCAAGCTATTCTCCAAAGCTCCTGAAGGCAAGACAAGAAGCAATGGATGGAACTAATCAAGGAGAAAAGCAACCTAGAATTAAGGATAAATTTCCTAACAGTCAGGGATCATAACAGGATTGTAGTCTCTTATCTTTATGGACTAATTTGTTGGACTATATTTTAGTATATATATTACAGTATTTACTGAATTACAATAAATGGGAGCATTACTCATTACAAAGTTAAAAGCCTTGTTATCAGGCTTCCCAGCTGATCCTAGAACTACAGTAGAAGCCATTTATACTTTAATGTGTAAGTATACATTTAATGTAAAACTTAAAAGTTTTAATGTAAAAGTATACAGCTTTTGGATGGAATGGAGAGCCAGCATAGGCATTATCAAATAGTAGGGGGGGAAGCAAATGTCAGATCTGCCCCAATCTGATCCCTTAGGATAGAAATACCCTCAACTTCATTGGGTTAAAGTGATAGGTTCTTTTACTAAAAGCTGCTGGCTGCAGTAAAGTCAGGCTAGAACTAAATTTCCCACGCAATAAAGATACAATTTTCCCCCCTCATCCCAGTCTTCTCCCATGATGAGTTCATTTTCAGCCAATGAAGAGCCTCATATGTGTTTTGAGAACGCTGAGAAGTTTGGGGTAGTCCACATTACGATCTCAGGGTGCATGGCCTTGAGTGCTGGCACAACAGTAGTGGGTTCTAAATCCCGTCGCGCATGCACGACGCTTCTGCGCATGTGCAGAAGCATACAGGGCAGGTGGGCAGAGCCTCCCGCCATCACTGAACTGGGCCGAACCGGGAGCAACCCACTGCTGTGGCACAAACTGGTTCCGTGCTTCGTCAAGCTGTCATCCCCCCTCCCTATTTTCCATCACCTCCACATACATGTTTATTGACCGTTTGTCCTCTTCTACCCCCTTAACCTTTGATGGCAGGATGGCAGCAAGGTGCCAAGCTGAAGATGACAGACTTGATAGTAATATTTATATGGTGCCTAGTTGTGTGTGGCTTTTTGATTGTTCATTGGGATGTTGATGGCCAGCTATTAAGTTGTTGGCTGTTGTTTCCTTGTGTTGCCAAGCCCTCACCTCCTAAATACTTGATAAGCTGGTGGTACACACACACACACAAAACCAGGCACCACATAAATATCACACACATAATATCCCAAAGCACACACTCTGCTAAAGAGAAGTTCCCTGAGGATGGGCTCCACTACGAGTCCAAAAGCTCAGAAGACTAAAACTCTGGTCCCAGTGACTGACCCAGATTGGATCCTGCAACATTATCCTGGGACAAGTATATTTGCCCTCATTCATCAGAACAGTTTACTGACAGCCTCTTGCATCCTCAAGACAGCTGGAAAACCTACTTGTGAGGAACTGCAACCTATACAACATTCTTCTCAATTCTCCACAACTAGCTCAGTGGATAGATCCAGAGAAGATAAGAAATGCCCCAGAAAGAGTGCAGAGAAGAGCAACGAAGATGATAAAGGGTCTGGAGACTAAACCATATAATGACAAGTTAAGGAAACTAGGTAGCCTAACAGAGAGAAAATTAGGAGTGACATGATAGCAGTCTTCCAGTATTTGACGGGCTGCCACAAAGAAGAGGGAGTCAAGCTATTCTCCAAAGCACCTGAAGGCAGAACAAGAAGCAACGGATGGAAAATAATCAAGGAGAGAACCAATCTAGAACTAAGGAGAAATTTCCTGACAGTGAGAACAATTAATCAATGGAACAGCTTCTCTCCCAGAGAGTTGTGGGTACTCCATCACTCCATCTGTTAAGAACAGATTGGATAACCAAAAAAGGTCTCCTGCTTTTGGCAGAAGTTGGCTAGAAGACCTCCAAGGCCCTAGTTTGATTGTTTGCTTGCAGATGATTGCTTGCAGACTCTTGATTGCTTGCATAGTGTATGCAGATGCTACTGGCCAGTCTGGTAACAATATATATTCAAGAAAACAAAATTTTTTTTAAGGAAGCTCCTCCTCCTCCTCTTCTTCTTCTTCTTCTTCTTCCTCTTCTTCTTCTTCTTCTTCTTCTTCTTCTTCTTCTTCTTCTTCTTCTTCTTCTTCTTCTTCTTCTTCTTCTTCTTCTTCTTCTTCTTCTTCTTCTTCTTCTTCTTCTGCTTCTGCTTCTGCTTCTGCTTCTGCTTCTGCTTCTTCTTCTTCTTCTTCTGCTTCTTCTTTTTCTGCTTCTGCTTCCTCCTCTTCTTCTTCTTCTTCTTCTTCTTCTTCTTCTTCTTCTTCTTCTTCTTCTTCTTCTTCTTCTTCTTCTTCTTCTTCTTCTTCTTCTTCTTCTTCTTCTTCTTCTTCTTCTTCTTCTTCTTCTCCTTCTCCTTCTCCTTCTCCTTCTCCTTCTCCTTCTCCTCCTCCTCCTCCTCCTCCTCCTCCTCCTCCTCCTCCTCCTCCTCCTCCTCCTCTCCCCACTCCCTTCAAGTACTGATGATGTTACATAGTTGGGAAATGAAATCTTTGCAAGACAACAACCAACCTCAGAGAGCACCAAGGACTCAACAGTTCAACCCTGAGCTACAGATCTTCTCTTCTATTGGAATATTCTTTCTCTGCAATTTTTGGGAGCTGAAGAGAGTCTTCCCTAGAGGTGAAAATAATATACTTGAGACATATTAATTCTCAATGTAAAATCTCTTTCTTTGCCTAGAACGTGTTTTGCAGTTTAATAATACAATTGCATTAGCATAGAAATAGCCTCATGTCTTCATTAGTTATGCTGATTAATGACAGACTTTTGATACAACAGAGAACATATCTTATTACTTCTTGGGACCTCTGAAAACAATAACAATATTTCAGAACTTCATAGGACAGTCTCCATAGAGAAACCAGTTCTCAGGTAGAAGAAAACCTAAAAAGTCAGATCAAGTTGGGTTAAGATAACCACAACAAAACTAAAAACTCTGAAATCTGAAAATTCCATTCAATTTATAATTGCTGTTAGATAGGTAAAATCCAACCTGGTGTAATGGTGGCATTCACATAGCAGGCTTCACCAGATCAGGGAGGAATCTAGTTGATTAATTTGCATAGCATACCTAATTTGATTAGTCTGGACCTTGTTTTTTTAATTAATTTTCCTTTTTTTAAAATTTGTTTTGTGAAGCATAAGTTGAGCAAACATGACCCATCTGGTTATAGTTTACGATACAGCACAATTGTGAAAAGCCAAAGGATCTGTTGGTTCAGTAATCAGGATTAGTGTGTTGTGTTCACACAATCATTTTATGATCTCGAGCCAGTCATTTTTCTCAGCCCATACTACTTCACAAAATGTTATTTGGGGAGAAATTCTTGTATACAGCCCTTGAACGACCAGGTAAAATGCAAGATGAAAATGTAATAATTAAAACCTTTGGACAGGTTGACATTACAAAACCCTTATTGGTATCATCACCATCAGGGGTGGCATTCATTTACCTTCGCTACGGGTTCGCAAATGTGAGCGCGCGGGCACGCGCACGCTTCACTCACACACGCTGTCTCTGCGCACACACAAGGCCTTCCGCGCATGCGCAGAGCCTCGAAAACGTGGATAAATGGGATGTGATTACGTCTGGGCAGGTGGGCGGGGCCACCTGCAGTCGCCCCTACCGGTTCGCCCAAACCGGATAGAACCGGCTGAATACCACCTCTGATCACCATGATACATAAACACTCATTTATCAATTTGAAAATATCACCGTGTGTTTTTGGTTGGAGTCTAAAGTGTCCAAAGCAGATTAACAATTGAAAACTTTTGCAAATCTCAATCCATTCTACTCCATTCTGTAATTCACGTGCTGTCCATTATATACAGGAGGTGGCGCAGTGGTTAGAGTGCAGCACTGCAGGCTACTTCAGCTGACTGCTAGCTGCAGTTTGGCGGTTCAAATCTCACCGGCTCAAGGTTGACTCAGCCTTCCATCCTTCCGAGGTGGGTAAAATGAGGACCCAGATTGTTGGGGGCAATATGCTGACTCTGTGAACCGCTTAGAGAGGGCTGTAAAAGCACTATGAAGAGGTATATAAGTCTAAGTGCTATTGCTATACAATAAAATTCCCAGTTCTTAGCATTCTTCTCTCTAGAGAAGATTGTGTGTGCAATAACAGATAGTCTTTCACTTAACAACCACAACTGAGCCCAAAATTTCTGTTGCTACGTGAAACATTGGTTAAGTGAATTTTGCCCCATTTTACAACCTTTCTTGCTGTTGTTAAGTGAATTGCTGCAGTTGTTAAGTTAGTTACATAGTTATTAAGTGAATCTGGCTTCCCCATTGACATTGCTTGTCAGAAGGTTACTGTCATGTCCCCGTCAGAGTCTGAATCTGCGGGGGAAGATGAGCTGGAACAGGAGCCGACAGAGATCGAGAGGGTGGCTCCGTTGGCTTTGGAGGAAACTGGGGAAGGGCAGATTCAGTCCAGGGAGGGCTTTTCAGGATTAGAAAGGCTTGCAGGCAGGGAGGAGCAAGAGAGACAGAGCTCAGGTGAAGAGCAAGGACCACCCTCTCCTGATCCTAGAGCACGGAGAGAAGAGAGAAGACGAGAACAACGCTGTGGAGCTTCGTGTGCACTTGCCGACACCTGGAGATTACTGTGCTCTGTTTTGTGGGGCTTGCCCGGTTTGCCTGCTTCGTTGAACTTCTTCTTCTGGTTACTGTTTGGCTAACCTGGCTTACTGGACTACTCGCAGCCAGAGGCTGCTGAAGATGCGTGTAAGAGCTTTGCTCCAGGACTTGTAGGGAACATGGGGAAGTTTTGGACAAAGTTGGAGCAATAAAAGAGAGTTAGACCTGTTCTCTGTCTGTGTTGCTTTCATGCCACGCCCTGGGTCATCACAGTTTATTTATTTATTTTTATTTATTTGATTTGTCAATCGTTTACAAGATAATAGGCATAGGAATAAATATGAGTATGAACACAGGAAATGGGTATGAATAAATGGGACAGTAGGACAGGGACGCTAGGCACGATGGTGCGCTTATGCACACCCCTTACAAACCTCCTAGGAATGGGGTGAGGTCACTAGTAGACAGTTTAAGGTTAAAATTATGGGGGTTTGAAGATGTAACAACAGAGTCAGGTAGTGCATTCCAGACATTGACCACTCTGTTGTTGAAGTCGTATTTTCTGCAATCAAGTTTGGAGCGGTTTACATTGAGTTTGTATCTGTTGTGTGCTCTTGTATTATTGCAGTTGAAGCTGAAGTAGTCATTGACCGGTTACAAAAGGGGATCACATAACCCTGGGAACCTGCAACCTTCATAAATGTGAACCAGTTGCCAAGTGTCTGAAATTTGATTATGTGAGTTTGGGGATGCTGCAACTGTCGTGTGAAAAACGGTCATAAGTCACTTTTTTCACTGCTGTTATAATTTTGAACAATGGCTAAAAGAATGGTTGCAAGTTGAGACTCTCTGAATTATCTCCTTCCACTTGAAAGTTGGTTATACATTGGTTAACTGAAATGGAATGTCATTGCTTTTAATGCAATCCATCTTCTTTCCTGTAATTCTGTAATTCACGAGTTGCTCATTAAACTCAATAAAGTTTCCAATTCTCAGCATTCTTCCTTTTATGGAAGATTGTGTGTGCAATATATTAAAATAGAAATAGCAACGGTGCTGCAGATATCACACCATCTATTGCTTTCACCCAAATGAAATTAATATAAATATATTTAGAATGGTCAAAACTAATTCCATGTTTTGGCCATTCTAGATGTATTTATATTAATTTCATTTAATATAAGTGAACATCCTCTCACAAGCATGCTGGCATCTCAGATCATCAGTGAACAACATTTCACAAAAAAATCTTGCAAGATCTTGGCTGGCTTTTTTCTTCTTTCCCCTTATAACTCCTGAAAATTTGGGGTGAGAAACCAAACACGTCAGAAGATTTAAGGCATTTTGATGGTGGAGAGGTCATCAAACCTTTTAATGAATATAGTGTTCTCCTATCTGAGCATTCCCAGTTCTGGATATATGATGAAATAAATTATTGGGAGTGCTTTATGGCCCTTCACAAATATAAAATAGTTATGGGGAGTATAGAGCTGTCAGGGGTGGTGTGACCCATAGTGTCAGATTGATGGTTTCGAAGCTCAGAAGCTTCAAATACTGGTGAGGCATCAAAAAGGATATCATTGGATGTACTCTATGTTGAGTATTCTTTAGGTCTGGAATCTAAACCAGAAGCAAGCTTATTTTTCTCTATTAATACTAAGTTGGATGGGAGATATTGAACTACATTGAATTTATTTTGCAAAGTAAACGAAAAGTGGACTTTGTAAGGGAAACAATTCTTTGGGGACTTTGGGGAACAATTGTATGAATTGGGGATGTCTACTTTGATGAGAAGAAGGACTAGGAGGTGACATGATAACAATCTTCCAATTTCTAAGGGACTGCTACAAAGAAGAGGGGTTCTGTCAATTCTACAAAGCACCCGAAGGCAAGACAAGAACCAATGGATGGAATCTGATCAAGGAGAAATCCAACTTAGAAACAAGGAGAAATTTCCTGACAATTAGAACAATTAATCAGTGGAACAAACTTGCTTCCAGAAGTTGTAGGTCTTCAACACTGGAGGTTTTTAAGAAGAGATTGGACAGCCGTTTGTCTGAAATGGTATAGGATCTCCTGCTTGACCAGGCGGTTGGACTTGAAGATCTCCAAGGTCCCTTCCAAATCTGCTAAGCACTATCATGGATGAAATGAGCCAAGTTCCATAGATTTTGAAATGCTTGATTGTCCAAAGACACCTGAAATCTATAATTGTAACACATACATATTGTCAATATTGGAATCACAAGAGTTCTATGTTGCAAAACATTATCATTTTCTAATGCTGCTAAAAGGGAGTCTGGCCAAATGAAGATGTGCCCCTTATTAACTCGGTGACATTTTTGAATATCAGCTGTTGAATTGCCAGTTGCGAAAACGTGTCATTTCTTAATCGAGAGCACTTGTTAAAACTGGAAGCTAATAATTTGATTTGTGGAGGAGTCCACAAATTTACAAGAGTCCTTACGCTCAAGGTGCATCTTTTAGGGCCTGCAGATGTTAGTTCAAGGTCACCCAAACCATAGAACAGAATAACAGAGTTGGAAGGTACCTTGGGAGGTCTTCTAGTCCAACCCCCTGCTTAGGCAGGAAACCTCAGTGACCCACTTTGATCAAGCAATGCTGCATTGACATCTTCCATTCTCAACTTTGAGACTCGGATCCAGAGGTGGTTTTCAGCAGGTTCTGACCAGTTCTGGAGAACCGGTAGCGGAAATTTTGAGTAGTTTGGAGAACCGGTAAATACCACCTCTGACTGGCCCCGCCCCCATCTATTCTCTGCCTCCCGAGTCCCAGCTGATTGGGAGGAAATGGGGATTTTGCAGTAACCTTCCCCTGGAGTGGGGAGGGAATGGAGATTTTGCAGTAATCTTCCCCTGGAGTGGGGAGGGAATGGGGATTTTGCAGTATCCTTCCCCTGGAGTGGGGAGGGAATGGAGATTTTGCAGTAATCTTCCCCTGGAGTGGGGAGGGAATGGAGATTTTGCAGTAACCTTCCCCTGGAGTGGGGAGGGAATGGAGATTTTACAGTATCCTTCCCCTGCCATGCACACCAAGCCACGCCACGCCCACCAAGCCATGCCCACAGAACCGGTAGTAAAAAAAATTGAATCCCACACTGCTCGGATCCCTTTAGGTTGTTTCTACATTAACATTTGTTTTTGTCAAACAATAGCAAGGAGTGTCTGGGGGAAAAAATCAATCTTTAATAAGTTACAGTAATGTTTTCAATTTGCTGTCATCTGCTTTAAAGTACATGTGTTCTCTGTCATTTCTCATCACTTTCCAAATCCATCTTGTTATCAGCTTGGTATAACTTAATGTACAGCTAAGTCGTTCTTAAATCACACACTACCTGACCTTAAATCATACTGTACAACTACCCCGGAGGGAGGCTTCTTCTAACAGTCATTCTTTCTTAGTTATGAAAGTGAGAGAGATAACGAAAAAGGAGCAACGGTGGACATCAAAACTTCAAGGGGCACTTTGGTCCTGGGAGAAACTTACAAGAAGAGTCTATTTCACCGTAGTGATGATGGTATGGTTGATGATGGTTGGTTGAACTTGGGAAATCAAAGGTGGTAACGCCAACCACTAAATCAGCAGGCATCGCAACATCATCACAGGATTCAGCAGGGCATCTGCATCAGACAGGCAACGGTCCCTCTTTTGAAGATAGCAAGGTTCACATTCAGGATGTCAACCCTGAAGCTAACCTGACCGAAGCCATTTTGAAGATTTAGTGTTGCCATACTGGAGCTGAGGGATAGGGAGGGGGTGGGAATAGAGATAGCTGGGGTTTTGTAGCCAAAACAATATACTTTCTCTTGGGAACTAAGGACATTCTCACACCTGGTCAGAGAGAGGAGGAGTGAAGTTACCAGGCAACCGAACAGCACCTTGATTGGACCATGTGACTGATTGTTTGTGGAAAGGGAAAAATAGCAATAGCAATAGCACTTAGACTTATATACCACTTCATAGTGCTTTACAGCCCTCTCTAAGCGGTTCACAGAGTCAGCCTATTGCCCCCAACAATCTGGGTCCTCATTTTACCCACCTCGGAAGGATGGAAGGCTGAGTCAACCTTGAGCCGGTGAGATTTGAACTGCCGAACTGCAGCTAGCAGTCAGCTGAAGTAGCCTGCAGTGCTGCACTCTAACCACTGCGCCACCTCAGCTCAAAAACTTTTACTTTTAATTAGGTGAAAACCACGGGAACCTTCAGAGTCGGTTTTCACCACAACTGTGCAAATATGATATATCCAGTAAAACTATTCTTTGAGGAATCTACCTGACTTGGAGTTTTGTTTGCTATGAGTGTGTTACTTGAAACTATGACGCAGGATAGAGAGGACCACTAGTATGAAAGGGGGCTCAAAGTTCCTAAGAACTGTGGTAGTGAAATGGTTAGAATTCAGTACTGCAAGCTAACTCTGCCCACAGCCAGGAATTTGATTCTGACCAGCTCAAATCCCAAAGATGCTTTTTCAAAAGGCAACTGGGTTTTCTTTGTTTTTCCTTGAAGACATTTCGCCTCTCATCCCAGAAGCTTCTGACTGAAGGGTGGAGAATGGAAGGATTTATATTCCTTGCAGTCATCTGGTCGTTAGCACTCTTTCTGAGAGTTGTTTCTAACTGTGAGGACAATTAACCAGTGGAACAGAAGTTGCCTTCGGAAGTTGTGGGTCCTTCATCACTGAAAGTCTTTAAGAAGAGACTGGACAGCCACTTATCTAAAATGGTATAAGGTCTCCTGCTCAAGCACAGGGTTGGATTAGAAGACCTCCGGGGTCCCTTCCAGCTCCATTGTGATTGATTGAGAGGTGGAGGAACACTTCCTTGCCAGACTCAGCTGAGATCAATGTTAAGAGCTGTGGTGATGCAGTGGTTAGAATGCAGTATTGCAGGCTAATTCTGTAGAGTGCCAATTGCCAGCAGTTCAGCAGTTCGAATCTCAGCAGTTCAAGGTTGACTCAGCCTTCCATCCTTCTCCTCCATTCAGTCAGAACTGAAGACGCTTATTGGATGAGAAGTGAAATGTGGGGCTAAGTGAAGCATGGGGCTAATCAAGAGGAGAAGCAACCTGGAATTAAGGAGAAACTTCCTAACAGTGAGGACAATTAACCAGTGGAACAGAAGTTGCCTTCAGAAGTTGTGGGTGCTTCATCACTGGAGGCTTTTAAGAAGAGATTGGACAGTTACTTGTCTGAAATAGTATAGTGTCACCTTCTTGAGCAGGGGGCTGGACTAGAAGACCTCCAAGGTCCCTTCCAACTCTATTCTGATTAATTAACATTTAAAAAGATCTAAAGGGTCATAAACTATCTCTATAAATACATTCCTGGCAATGTTAAGGAACTGTGCTTTTTGTTCCCACCGACTCTGATCCCATCTCTGCCTCTTGTGGGGATTTCTCTTGTGATTTTTCATGACATAAAATAAAATAATAATTGCTACCGTGTGTGAAAGATTTTCTCTGTCTCTCAGATCTGTCGAGACCTTGGACTACCATTTTGGAAAAGATGAACTTTCCACATTTGGATTTAATATGGATTAGCGAACAGAGAATTCTTGGGCAAACTTGAATGTGAAATCCTGAGAGATTAATCGCTCTTCCCAGGATGTTGAAAGGACAATTCCCTCCCATGCAGATTTCTTCATTCAATTCATTACTGGTTGGCGCTTAGAGATAACGGGAAGAAAATGTTTGTTTCTCTGTGTGCATTTAATTGCCTCCCATATTAGGATGTGTCTTTCGGATGGAGCCAAATGCCATTTCCATATACATAACACGTTCAGTTGGAAATTATTTACCATTGTAGGATACTCACCAATGTTTATGAGTTTCAGTATAACTCATTGAAAAGGCTCTGGAGATTTGTATCTTGTCAGCAAACTTTTGCTAAACAGATATTAGGTTTCAGAGAAGCATCCAATTCCTACTATTTTTGTGTTGCAAAATTTGGAGCTCTGCTTCCAATGTGTACTAATCTAATGAGTGTTGAATTCCAAAGATGTTTCCATCTGCCATTGAAGAAAGAAAAAGGAAGGAAGGAAGGAAGGAAGGAAGGAAGGAAGGAAGGAAGGAAGGAAGGAAGGAAGGAAGGAAGGAAGGAAGGAAGGAAGGAAGGAAGGAAGGAGGGAGGGAGGGGAGGGAGGGGGAGGAGAGGGAGAGGGAGAGGCGTAGGGGGAGAGAGGAAAGGGAAAGAGGGAGGGAGGAAAGAAGGGAGGGAGGAGAAAGAGGGGAGGAAAGAAAGAAGGAGGGAGGAAGGAAAAGGAAAGAAGGAAGGACAGTGGGAGGGAGGGTGGAGGGAGGAAAGAAGGAAGGAAACAGGATGGGAGGAAGGGGAAGGAAGGAAGGAAGGAAGGAAGGAAGGAAGGAAGGAAGGAAGGAAGGAAGGAAGGAAGGAAGGAAGGAAGGAAGGAAGGAAGGAAGGAAGGAAGGGCTGTGGTGGCACAGTGGTTAGAATGCAGTATTGCAGGCTAACTCTGCTTTCCAACAGCCAGGATTTCAATCTTGACCAGCTCAAGGTTGAAAGAAAGAAGGGAGGAAGTAAAAGGAAAGAAGGAAGGACAGTGGGAGGGAGGGTGGAGGGAGGAAAGAAGGAAGGAAACAGGATGGGAGGAAGGGGAAGGAAGGGAGGAAGGAGGGAAAGCTAAGGAAAGAAAAGAGAGGAGGGAGGATGGGAGAGAGGAAAAGGAAGGGAGGGAGGGAGAGAAGGAGGGAGGAAAGAAAGAAGGAGGGAGGGAGGAAGAAGGAAGGAAGGAAGGAAGGAAGGAAGGAAGGAAGGAAGGAAGGAAGGAAGGAAGGAAGGAAGGAAGGAAGGAAGGAAGGAAGGAAGGGGGGGGAAGGAGTGTCTTCCACAAAATTTCTTCCATTCACTCTGATTAAAATCCAATTAACTGCAATCACAATTAAATCTTTCTACAAGGGTTTACCAAGAATGAAAGGGACATTATCAGTCCAAGGTGCTGTAAGAAAATCTGACTGGACAGCAGCAAAACTTGCAGCCAATACAAATACAAAGAGAAGGGAAGGGAAGGAAAGGAAATTACTCAGCCCTTCCTATAACCCGCAAGTTTGTATTAGGAAATTTTGTTTTGTTTTGTTTTGACTCTTTTGCTTATCACCTGATCAATACCCCTTTCTCCTGGTGACACCTTTTATGACAAGTTTTCCCTGAGTGATAGGAAATGCATATACACAATAAAAAGGCAATTAAGAATGAAAATAGGAAAAAGGGGTGGGAGGTGAAACATGAATCGCCCATCCGGTGTTATTGTAAAATCTTTGCAATTTAATGACAGCCACAGTTTATAGGTTGGTTCTCCCTCTGCCTCCAATTTTCTATGCATTGTCATGTAGAAATTTTATGATTTCAATAACAGCCAAGTCATAATGATTTGTCCTTCATTCGCCAAATAACAATTCTGAACCTTTCCATCTCCTGCTTTCCTTTTTAATTTGGAACTCGACAAAATCCTGGCCCCGGTGTGTGTGTGTGTGTGTGTGTGTGTGTGTGTGTGTGTGTGTGTGTGTGTGTGTGTGAAAACAAAGACACAGGACCACACATGTAAAAATGGGTGAGTAGGTCCATGCAGCTGGAGGTGCTATCTTAATTTTTTTTTAACACTCATCCTAGTCCCATCCCATCCCTAACAATTCTGTGATACCTCTTATCTATGGCCACTGCATTCTCAAACTTGCTACCTTTAGAAGAGTGGTATAAAAAATAGTATAGAAATGATATGGATGGATGGATGGATGGATGGATGTAGGTACGATGAACTAGATAAATTGATGATAGATATAGAATAAGAGCGAGAGAGATAAGAAGATGATGGGTAGATAGATGAGAGAGAGAGAGAGAGAGAGAGAGAGAGAGAGAGAGAGAGAGAGAGATGGTTTAGATAGATGAATAGATAGATAGATAGATAGATAAATAGATAGATAGATAGATAGATAGATAGATAGATAGATAGATAGATAGAGAGATAGATAGATAGATAGATAGATGGATAGATG
>QLTV01000571.1:483596-516716 GCA_003457575.1 Thermophis baileyi
CTCTGGGCCCTGAAGGTTTGCACAGTTCACCGTAATGTTGCAGTAGATATGAGTAATGATTCAGTCCATACACAGATACATTACAGTGTATAAAAGCAGTTTACTGAAAGGAATAGCACAGTCCAAATATCAGTCCGAATCATACACGTTCTATCTGTCAGTATTCAGAAGTACAGTAGTCTTCTTACCAGCCTTTCTTTGTCTTTATCAGCAAACAAAGATTCTCTACTATCACAGATAGCTAGCTACACACAGAGCTTAATTGCAGACACGAAGTCACTCAGCAATGAATCAGCAAAAGAGAGAGAACTAACCATGTTCTCTAGCTCCCTCTTATGGCCGTTACTGCCAGTCANTCTTACCAGCCTGTCTTTGTCTTAATCATCAAACAAAGATTCTCTCCTATCACAGATAGTTAGCTACACACAGAGCTTAATTGCAGACACGAAGTCACTCAGCAATTAATCAGCAAAAGCGAGAGAGAGAGAGCGAGCACTAACCATGTTCTCTAGCTCCCTCTTATGGCCGTTACTGCCAGTCAGAATGCACCAATGCATTTAAAGCAATATTACATATACATATTAAACAGTGATTTGTAGCTTGTTTATATTAACCAACCCAACCGTTTGGACAGAGTCCTAACAGTTATCTTCTTAAAAACTTCCAATGTTGGAGCATTTACATTTTTTGGAGCCAAATTGTTCCACTGGTTAATGTTCTAACTACCAGAAAATTTCTTCTTAGCTCTAGGTTGCTTCTCTCCTTGGTTACTTTCCACCCATTGCTTCTTGTTCTACCCTCAGGTGCTTTGGAGAATAGCTTGACTCCCTCTTCTTTGTGGCAACCCCTGAGGTATTGGAAACTGCTATCATGTCACCCCTGGTCCTTCTTTTCATTCAAGTAGACATACCCAGTTCCTGCAACCGTTCTTCATATGTTTTAGCCTCCAGTCCCCTAATCATCATATCATCCCCTAGTCCCGTGATAGCGAACCTATGGCACACGTGTCAGAGGTGGCACGCAGCACCCTCTCTGTGGACATGCGAGCCATCACCCCAGTTCAGCTCCACCATGCATGAGCACGCGCCTCCCGCTGGCCAGCTGGTCTTTGGGTCTCTGCTGCGCATGCACGTGGGCGGGCAAATGTGGGGAGCCATGCACACATGCACGGGGTGCATGCAGGGGATGCATGCATGCATGGGGGATGCATGCATGCATGGGGGTTGGGGCATATGCACGGGGCCGTGTGCGCATTGCATTTTGAGGCTTCGGGCACGCACGCGCTTATCCACATGCGCGTTTATCCGTACGCGCGTGCATGCGCTTTGGGCACTTGGTCCGGGAAAGGTTAGCCATCACTGCCCTAGTCCTTCTTTTCATTAAACTAGACATACCCAGTTCCAGCAACCATTCTTTATGTTTTAGCCTCCAGTCCCCTAATCAAGTATAAACAGAGGCATACAATCAAAATCACGTGAAGTATTAGTACCGCTTTATTAATCCTTAGTAAAACAACACCTGGAATACTGCATTTGGTCACCACATTACAGAAAAGAGAGTTTGGAAAAAGTGCAGAGAAGAGCAAATAAGGCACGCTTGATTAAGGGCCTGGAGACAAAATCATACACAGGAATTGTGTATGGCTAGTCTAGAGAAAACAAGGACTAGGGGAGACATAATAGCAGTGTTGCAATATTTGAAGAGCTGCCCCCCCCCCAAAAAAAAGAGGGGGTCCACCTAATATCACCAAAAGTGTAAACAGCAGCCAGGTAAAATACATGTGTTGTTTCCAGCAAGAGTGTCCGTTGTGATTCAACCTTATATAGTCTTAGGGCGTGGCCTCTCTGCCTGCAGGTTTACCTGTGAGGAGACCTCCTTCTACAAAGCCACTCTTGCCGGCTAGCTGCCCTGCGTGCCCTAGCATCAATCAGAGGCTCCTCCTCTTCACTGGAGTCACTTAACTCCTGCTGGGGAGGTGCAGAAGGCCCTGATTGAGTATCGTCCTCTGGCCCTGCGTCCTCCTCGGTCTTGGACTCAGGTGCCGGAGATACAGACTGCTCTTGCCACCCCATGGTCGGTTCTTGGTCTTCTGGATCCATGAGTAGCTGCACAGGACGGGGGCAAGCCACAACAATTCTATTAGAGACTTTGGCCTGCCACACTTAATGCTTTAGAATGTATGCTGCTTTGCTATGGGAATTTGGGAGGGGCTGTTGCATGAGGGATGTCTGTACGTAGCCATAACAAATTCCTTTCAGATTGCCAAGGTCATCCTTTGTCCTGCACCTGCACGGAGAAATGGGAGTTGCTGCCAAGTGCCAGATGAAGATTGGTTCATGTTATGGACTTGGGGGTGTGGGGATAAGGGCTTGAACTTTCAACTGGCTGGAGAAACCCCGGGGATCCGGGTTTCTCACAGCCGTGCCAGCATGGCTCTATTAATAAATTGGAAGTTAGAGGAATGCTTCGCCTCGGACTCTGATTTGATTTTAGATGCTATTTGGAACCCTGACAACAAGAAGCACTGGATGGAAACTAATCAAGGAGAGAACCAACCTAGAACTAAGGAGAAATTTCCTGACAATCAGTGAAAAGACTTGCTTTCAGCAGTTGATACTTCTGTACAAGCAGGGGGTTGGACTAGAAGACCTCCAAGGTCCCTTCCAACTCTATATTATTCTATATTCTATATTCTTTCAGTTATGGTATCTATACAGGCTTGTTCTACTTGTTCAATATTACTTTATCAATCTGATTAATCCTCATGCCCGGCTGACTGCAGCCAGGGTATTATTCACCACATATTTTCCCTCCGCTAATCACCAACCTTTTTCCTCCCCTTCCTTTTATTTTATTTTTTGACAGTATAATCAAATGATAATTGTGTACTTCAACACCCATAAAAAATGACTGAAATGGACAGCATACTTCTCAATCGCTTTTCCCAAGAGCATCGAGAAGAGTATTTTGATTTGAAAGGACTGCTTAAAAGCTTTGGGGGAGGATTGGTTAAAAATTAACAATTAAACAATTAAAAATTGTTTTTTTTTTTTTAAGGAGGGCTTTTCTGAAGACTCTGTTCCTGCAATTGGAGAACATTTATGCAAAGAACACTTTGCCTTCCTTCAGCTATTTTCAGGTAGTCCTTGATATACAACAGTTCATTTAGTGACCGTTTGAAGTTAAAGCGGCACCCCAAAAAATGACTTACGACCATTTTTCGCACTTATGTCTGTTGCACTATCCCCATAGTCACATGATCTAAATTCAGACATTTAGCGGTGGACTCATATTTATGATGATCCTGGGGTCCTGTGATCCCCTTTTGCGACCTTCTGACAAGCAAAGTCGACGGGGAAGCCAGATTTACTTAACAACCGTGTTGCTCACTTAACAACTGCAGCGATTCGCTTAACAACTGTGGCAGGAAATGTCGTAAGATGGGACAAAACTCACTTAACAACTGTTTCGCTTAGCAACAGAAATGGGTTAGGCTCAATTGTGGCCGTAAGTTGAGGACTCCCTGTACCTGGTACCTCTTTCAGTCACAAGCCCTATTTTGCCATGTTTCGGCTCACAGGGACAAGAGTCAATGGCTCATGAGACAAGTTCCAAGTAAAACTGGACAATGTGGAAGTATCTGATGAGAATATGAGGCAGGGGTTTTATTGAAAATAATAAATCTGAGCCTTTAAATGAAAGCTAATAAGAGAAATGGCAGGAAATCTCTAAATTAGGGTTGTTGTAATACCCTAAAACAATGCATGAAGAAATGCAGTGAACTCCTCATAGAACATAGAAAAACCAAATGCACAGGTAGAGTATAGGTGGTACCTCGCTCAATAGCAGTAACTGTGAGAGGGATCTTGGAGTCCTAGTGGACAATCAATGAAATATGAGCCAGCCGTGTGCTGCAGCTGCCAAAAAAGCCAACACAGTTCTAGGGTTAATAAACAGAGGGATAGAAACAAGATCACGTGAAGTGTTAATACCACTTTATAATGCCTTGGTAAGGCCACACTTCAAATACTGCATCCAGTTTTGGTCGCCACGATGTAAAAAAGATGTGGAGACTCTAGAAAGAGTGCAGAGAAGAGCAACAAAGATGATGAGGGGGACTGGAGGTTAAAACATATGAAGAACGGTTGCAGGAACTGGGTATGTCTAGTCCAGTGGTTCTCAACCTTCCTAATACCACAACCCCCGCCCCACTGCCGCAACCCCCGCCCTGCACCTCCCCACACGCGATGAGGTGACAAAGGGGGCATGGCACCAAGATGGTGGGCTAGTGCGCGCTTAGGCGACCCCTGTGAAAGGGTCGTTTGACCCCCAAAGGGTCGCGACCCACAGGTTGAGAACCACTGGTCTAGTCTGATGAAAAGAAGGACTAGGGGTGACATGATAGCAGGATTCTGATATTGCAGGGGTTGCCACAAAGAACAGGGGGTCAACCTGTTCCCCAAAACACCTGAAGGCACGACAAGAAGCAATGGATGGAAACTAAGCAAGGAGAGAAGCAACCTGGAACTAAGGAGAAATTTCCTGACATCCAACACTGGAAGTTTTTAAGAAGATGTTGAATAACCATTTGTCTGAAGTGGTGTAGGGTTTCCTGCGTAAGCAGGGGGTTGGACTAGAAGACCTCCAATGTCCCTCCCAACTCTGTTCTTCTATTCTATTCTATTCTCTGCTATTCTATTCTAGTCTATTCTATTCTATTCTATTCATTCCGATTCCTATTCCTATACCTATTCCTATTTTATTCTATTCTAGTCTAGTCTATTCTATTCTATTCTATTCTATTCTATGCTATGCTATTCTATTCTAGTCGATTTTATTCTATTCTCCATTGTCCATTCTCTGTTCTGTTCTGTTCTGTTCTGCTCTATTCTAAACATAGAATAATAAAGTTGGAAGGGACCCTGGAGTCCCAAAGGTGCTTTTTCAAGAGGAGGTCATTTAAATGACCCTGGAGGTCCTCCAATCCAGCCCCTGACAACCAGCAGACCCCATATCATTCAGGACAAATGTCTCTCCAATCTCCTCTTAAAAACCTTAAAAAGAAGAAGCAATGGATGGAAACTAATCTATAGAACCAACCTAGAACTAAAGAGAAATTTCCTGACAGTGAGAACGACTTGCCTGCAGAAGTTGTGGGTGCTCCAACACTGGAGGGTTCAAGAAGAGGTTGGACAGACATTTGTCTGAAAGGGTATAGGGTCTCCTTCTTGGGCACGGGGTTGGACTGGAGGAATTCCTGGGTCCCTTCCAACTCTGTTATTCTGAACTATTATTCTGTTATTCCATTATTCTTCGTATGTTCATGTGTACTCATTCCATCAAGTCAAAGAAAGTCTGGAATGGTATAGTGGGGTTGGACTAGAAAACCTTCAAGGTCCCTTCCAACCATGTTATTCTATGTTCCATGTTCTAAGACTGTGTTGAAGATTAATATGTTTCCTAACATCAAAAACATCATCAAAAAAGCACAACAAAGAATGTTCTTTCTGTGCCAACTCAGAAAGCTCAAACTGCCCAAGGAGCTGCTGATTCAGTTCTACAGAGGAATTATTGAGTCTGTCATCTGCACCTCTATAACTGTCTGGTTTGGTTCTGCAACCCAACAAGACAGACACAGACTTCAGAGGATAATCAGAACTGCAGAAAAAACAATGGCTACCAACCTGCCTTCCATTGAGGACCGGTATACTGCACGAGTCAAAAAGAGGGCCGTGAAAATATTCACTGACCCCTCACATCCTGGACATAAATTGTTTCAACTCCTACCCTCAAAATGACGCTATAGAGCACTGCACACCTGAACAACTAGGCACAAGAACAGTTTTTCCCTGAACACCATCATCTGCTAAACAAATAATTCCCTCACAACACTGTCAAACTATTCACTAAGTCTGCACTACTATTAATCTTCTCATCGTTCCCATCACCCATCTCCTTCCACAAATGACTGTATGACTGTAACTTTGTTGCTTGTATCCTTACAATTTATATTGACTGGTTCCTACTATGATTTGATTGCTTATTTGTACCCGGACTATCATTAAGTGTTGTACCTTATGATTCTTGACGAACGTATCTTTTCTTTTATGTACACTGAGAGCATATGCACCAAGACAAATTCCTTGTGTGTCCAATCACACTTGGCCAATAAAAAAAATTCTATTCTATTCTATTCTCCCTGTTCCCCACCCCACCCCTCCATAGGATCAAGGTTTATGGGCTAAAGTTCTTTGAGGAGCGCAAGTGAGATGGGGTGTGTGTGTGTGTGTGTGTGTGTGTGTGTGTGTGTGTGTGTGTGTGTGTGTGTGAAGAGTGTCCTGCTCCCCCAGTTCCAGCCATCCGTCATTTGGAAAAGAAAATAATAATAATAGGAATAACAACATCAATATTTGAAGTGAGTGAGAAAGACGAATTATGGTTTCTTATCCATATCTGTCCACTGCCGATAATTGTTTTCACTTGAGCAGAATTTCAGCTTTGGGGTCAAGAAGGACAAAAAATTATTGTCCATTTTTTCCCCCTGCAGATATACAACAATTGCTTCACTATGAGAAAAAGGACTGCCAGTCTCCAGAGCTTGTATCCCTTGTCTTTGCATATGAAAAATCAAGTCTAAATAACAAGGCACGCTTGTTATAAACCCTCGTATATCATCTCTGCTCTCCAAATAAGCGGATTTCATAATAATGGTATGCAAATAGCATTGACAGAAGTCATGCAAATAATTTTGTTAGTAAATCATGGTAATAAATTCTGGTTTGACTGAAGTGGTCCCAACAATTCTGAGGAAGAAGAAAAACAGCAACAACAACAACAATAGAGGGATTGTAAAAGGAAATGGATCAGTCATCATTCCACAACCAATAAATAGAAGTAGATAGATGATAGAGATAGATAGATAGATAGATAGATAGATAGATAGATAGATAGAGAGAGAGAGAGATAGAGAGATAGAGAGATAGATAGATAGATAGATAGATAGATAGATAGATTGACAGATAGATAGGTGTTAGATATAGATAGATGGTAGATGATAGCAATAGCAATAGCACTTAGACTTATATACCGCTTCATAGTGCTTTACAGCCCTCTCTAAGCGGTTTACAGAGTCAGCCTATTGCCCCCAACAATCTGGGTCCTCATTTTACCCACCTCAGAAGGATGGAAGGCTGAGTCAACCTTGTGCGGGTGAGATTTGAACCGCCGAACTGCAGCTAGCAGTCAGCTGAAGTAGCCTGCAGTGCTGCACTCTAACCACTGCGCCATCTCGGCTCCTTAAAGAGATGTTAGAAGATAGATGATAGATGATAGATCGATAGATCAATGATAGATCAATGGTAGATAGATGGATAGATGAATAGATGGATAGGAATAGATGGATAGGTGGATGGATAGATAGATACATAGACAGACAGACGGACAGACAGACAGACAGACAGATCAGCAGATAGATAGATGTTAAATAGATAGAGATGGATGACAGATGGTTAGACAGAGGATAGATGGATGGATAGATAGATACAGACAGATTGACAGATAGATAGGTGTTAGATATAGATAGATGGTAGATGATAGATGATAGATGTTAGAAGATAGATGATAGTTGATAGATCAATGATAGATCAATGATAGATAGATAGATAGATAGATAGATAGATAGATAGATAGATAGATAGATAGATAAATAGATAGATAGATAGATAGATAGATAGATAGATAGATAGATAGATAGATAGATATAGAAACAGTAGATAATAAATGGATAGAAGAGAGAGAGAGAGAGAGAGAGAGAGAGAGAGAGAGAGATTTGGAAAAATAAAATCCAAAGATGCCATTTCTTGACATTTGATTTTCTTTGGGATTGGTAAATTTTGCAGTAACCTCATTACTTGCAAAAATAGGAGAAAAGTTGCTGCTAAATGGCTCCCACTGAACTGACTCTTGTCTGAAATGGTCCCAATGAATTTGACATTGTCTACTGAATCAGAGCATCCTAGAGTTGGGAAGAGAAGTGAAAAATAATTTTGATTGGTGACTAGCAAGAAGTCTTGAAAGGGCCACAGAGATGACCTCATCATGAAATGTCCATTAGAATTTTAGCACTGTATTTCTTCTTAAATAATGACGGAGATCAAATATGAATATATTATAGTGGGGTGTGTGTGTGTGTGTGTGTGAAAAAAAAAAAAAAAAATATAAAAAAAAAAGTGAAAAAAAAAAAAAAAAAAAAAAAAAAAAAAAAAAAGAGAGAGAGAGAGAGAGAGAGCTCTGAATTTGAGAATGAAAACAAACAAGCAAAATTTCAGAGGTCTCTGATAAGAGAAGAGATCCATTTACAAAACAAAGCTTCACAATTGCTATTAACCCCATATTACTGCTGAGAGGCCAAGCAATTGTTTCAAATAAAGGCAGATAATTTCATGCTCTACAGTATATGTTTTGGATTTTAACTTCTATCAGCTCTGTCTAACGTGAACAATGACATGGAATTGTCAAAACTGCAGTCTTAATATCTAGAGGACATTGGGACATTCCGGTTCAAAAACCAGCGATTGCTACTAGACTGAAATGAAATTTATACTGAACACAGAATAATAGAGTTGGGAGGGACCATAGAGGTCTTCTAGTCCAACCCCCTGCTCAAACAGGAGACCCGATACCAGTGATGGCAAACCTTTTAGAGACCGAGTGCCCAAACAGCAACCCAAAACCCACTTATTTATGGCAAAGTGCCAAAACGGCCATGCCGCACCCTCACGCTGCATGTGAGCTTCCTGCCTTACCCCAGACAGGGGAGGGAGGAAGCGCTCCCATTGGGCTGCTGGGCAGAGGGGCCACCGCGCTTCCATTCGCAGAGCACGCCTTCCGCTGCCCACCGTCCCCTGCTGCCCCTTCCCCTGCACCTCTCCCGAGCACGTCGCCCCTGCTTCCCAGTTCCAACTCCGTCGGGGAATCACTTTCCCCCTCCCCCCTCCCAAAGGGGGTAAGGAAAGACAATAGGCTAGGGAAGAAGGGGTGGCATTCCTTCCACTTCCGACCTGAAGAGCCGACACCGTGCTACTCAGTGACGCAGCCGACGAGGCCGACCCCCCACGCCCGCCAGGTTGCTCAAGGCTGCTCCGCCCAGCGCCAGGCCCAAAGAATTGGAGCTGGACAAAGAAGAGGAAGCCGAGCTGGAGACAGCGGGTGGCGTGAACTGCCTGATGCTTTCAGAGCTGGAGCTCTTTCGCGCTGGAGAAGATTTCTTCTTGGCCGGCCGGCTCTTGGTGCCACTGCTGCTCTGCTGCTGCTGTTGGCACTTGGCGCAGCGACGGTACACGTGCCCACAGAGAGGGCTCTGAGTGTCCCCTCTGGCATGCATGCCATAGGTTTGCCACCACTGCCCTATCCTATTTCAAACAAATGGATGTCCAGACTCTTCTTAAAAGCCTCCACTGATGGAGCACCCACAACCTCTGGAGGCAAGCTGTTCCACTGATAACCATTCTCACTGTTAAGTCTCAGACTGTTCCTAGACTCAACCGTTCTGGAAATTTTTAACCTTGCCTCTAACTTTCCCTTTTTGGAGAGAAGGTGTTCTTTTTTTGCCTTTAGTGACAAGGGCAGGCTAAAATAACAGAATAACAGAGTTGGAAGGGACCTTGGAGGTCTTCTAGTCCAATCCCCTACTCAAGCAGGAGATCCTATACCATTTCATACAAGTTGTTGTCCAATCTCTTCTTAAAAACTTCCAGTGTTGGAGCACCCACAACTTCTGGAAGCAAACTGTTCCGCTGATTCATTGTTCTCACTCTCAGGAAATTTATTCTTGGTTCTAGGGTGCTTCTCTCCTTGATTAGTTTCCATCCGTTGCTTTTTGTCCTGCTCTCAGATGCTTTAGATAATAGGTTGACCCCCCCCCCACTCTTCTCTGTGGCAGATATTGGAAGACTGCTATCATGTCACCCCTAGTCCTTCTTTTTACTGGATTACCTCATAGTGCCTTCTACCTCATAGTTCCCAGCGACCGGTAAGATCCCACAGAGTTGGTCTCCTCCAGGTCCCGTCAGCTAAGCAGTGTTGGCTGGCGGGCCCGTGGGGAAGGGCCTTCTCTGTCACCCCTAGTCCTTCTTTTTACTGGATTACCTCATAGTGCCTTCTACCTCATAGTTCCCAGCGACCGGTAAGATCCCACAGAGTTGGTCTCCTCCAGGTCCCGTCAGCTAAGCAGTGTTGGCTGGCGGGCCCGTGGGGAAGGGCCTTCTCTGTGGCTGCCCCGGCTCTCTGGAACCAGCTACCCCCTGAGATCCGGACTGGGTGTTAGATATGGACTGCCCCCACCCTATTGGCCTTCCGGAAAGCATTGAAGACCTGGCTTTTCCGGCAAGCTTGGGGCTGTTGATCTCGCAATTTGCGAGGTCCGGCCTTGAATGATATGTATGTATGTGATTGTTAACTGGTTTTTTTAATATTTTATGATGTTTTTAAATGTATTTTCTATTCTTTGCTGATTCATTGTTCTCACTCTCAGGAAATTTATTCTTGGTTCTAGGGTGCTTCTCTCCTTGATTAGTTTCCATCCGTTGCTTTTTGTCCTGCTCTCAGATGCTTTAGATAATAGGTTGACCCCCCCCCCACTCTTCTTTGTGGCAGATAGTGGATAAATAAATAAATGTCACCCCTAGTCCTTCTTTTTACTGGATTAGCCGTACCCAATTCCTGCAAACGTTCTTCATATATTTTAGTCTCCAGGCCCTTAATGAGTAGAATCGTAAGGATTAGAATAACTAATTTTGACACGTTGAGCGTTTCGGAAAGCAATGAGCAAGCCACAAGGCGATACATAAAATTGATACAAGGAATGGCCAAGAGCAACTGACAACTAGTATTTGTATCCAGGGTCAGTTATAGATGTTTGGACAAAGGCTTCAAAGAAATTAAGTATTTTGGGCGATGCCAAGGATATGTCAGAACAAATAAAAGAAACACATCCGGACTCAATTGATGAGTGAACTCTCTGTAACAGAGTAACAGAGTAACAGAGTAACAGAGTAACAGAGTAACAGAGTTGGAAGGGACCTTGTAGGTCATCTAGTCCAATCCCCTGCTCAAGCAGGAGTCCCTACATCATTTACGTCTTTCTAATTACAGACAAAATGGATCATTATTTCCACATCTACATTTCTACCATTGGTTCTAATGCATTGCATTTCAATTATTTACCCTCTCAAGGGTCCATGTTGGTCTATTCAAGATCTTTGGGCTTGGCCCAATCAAACATTTGCTGAATATGTTCATTCACAGTGTTTAAATCACATGTGCAACGTAAGAATAAGGCTTCCTTCTAAAAATAAAAAATAAAAATAAATAAATCTCCATTGATGTTTTCCTTCATCTTAGATCGAAAGAGAAGAAGCTGTCCTTTGACAGACACATGTTGCGTCTCCTTAAAGTAATGGCACCTTTTCCTAAGGTCACCTGGCCTTAAAATGGAAAGGAATAAATTCATGGAAGCTCAGACCGTTGGTTATCTCCAGGTGGCAACAGCATCCTTCTAAATGTCAGCTTCAGGGAATAATTGTCCAGACAGTGATGTATCATCACTTCTTCCTTGGGTATAGAGCCAGTTTGGTGTAGTGGTTAAGGCACCAGACTAGAAAGCAGGAGATGGTGAGTTCTAGTCCCACCTTAGGCATGAAAACTAGCTGGGTGAATTTGGGCCAATCACTAGGAGACGGTGAGTTCTAGTCCCAACTTTGGCATGAAAGCCAGTTTATCAGCAAGTTTAGAAGACACGGCTATGCCACACACACAATTACACATCCCACCCAAAATGGAAAATGGGTGGTAAAAGTGGAGTTTAACACATTTTGGGGCTAAGAGTCAAGAAATTTACTTACTTACTTACTTACTTACTTACTTACTTGGTTCCTTTGAGTCATTATCAACTCCTGGTAACTGCCTGGATAAGTTCCTGCAGCTTTCTTGATAAGATTTCGGAAATTCTTTGCCATTCCCTCCTTCATAGGGCTGAGAGAGAATGGCTGGCCCGAGGTTACCCTGTCAGGTTTGTGGCCAAGACAATACTAGAACTCACAGTCTCCTGGTTTCTAGCCTGGTGCATTAACCACTACACCAAACTGACTTTCTGGTCAAGAATTTTGTGTTGTTCATTCGCTAAGCCATGTTTGACTCTCCGTGACCCCATAGCAGGCCACCCCCCATCATCCAGTGTCTCCCAGAGTCTGCCCAAATTCACATTTACTGCATCAATGACACTATTTAACCATCTCATCCTCTGCCATCACCTTCTCCTTTTGTCTTCCATCTTTCTCAACATCAGGGTCTTTTCCAAGGAATCCTCTCTTCTCATTTAGTGGCCAAAGTGTTTGAGCTTCAGCTTCAGGATCTGTCCTTCCAAAGAACGGTCTAACTCTGATCCTTTAGGATCATCTGATAGGATCTCCTTGCAGTCCATGGCCCTCTCAAGAGTCTTCTCCAACTCCACAATTCGAAAGCATCAATTCTTCAGTGCTCAGCCTTCCTTATGGTCCAACTCTCACAACCATACATTACTAGAGAATTGCTAGTAAGTAACTTAATTTGAATAGAACAGATAATGTCCAACAAGTGTGCAAATCTTTACACATTCCTCTCTCTTCCAATTGAAGAAAGCTTTGGCATGTTGTTCAGTTGCTAAGTTCGTGACCTCATGGACCATAACATGCCAGGCCCTCCTGTCCTCCACTATCTCCTGCAGTTTGCCAAAATTCATTGCGTCAATGACCCTATCTAACCATATCATCCTCTACCGTCCCCTTCTCCTTTTGCATTCCATCTTCCCCAACATCAGGGTCTTCTCCAAGGAGTCCTCTCTTCTCATTTGGTGGCCAAAGTATTTGAGCTTCAGCTTCAGGATTTTTACTTCCAAAGGACAGTCAGGGTTGATTTTCTTTAGAATTGACTGATTGGATCTCCTTGCAGTCCAAGGGACTCTCAAGAGTCTTCTCCAGCACCACAATTCGAAAGTGTCAATTCTTCATGACTGCTCAGCCTTATCCTCTGCCTTTTGCCTTCCATCTTTCCCAACATCAGGGTCTTCTCCAAGGAGTCCTCGCTTCTCATTTGGTGGCCAAAATATGTGAGCTTCAGCTTCAGGATCTGTCCTTCCAAAGAAGAATCAGGGTCAGTTTTCTTTAGGAGGTCAAGAATGACAGAAGACCCATTTTCCATGTGGTTCCAGTCAATCTTCTTTTTGTTCACACATATACTGCTTGGTTATCAGCGGTTGTCTCCTTCCCACCCCAGTGTTCTAATTTTTTAGGTGACTGAGATGCTAATCAACCAGCTTGAGACCACGGAAGCTGATGCAAATAATCAAATCCAAATTTGTCCAGAGGGAAACACACTCAACTTTGAAGTAGGAGAGAGGAAATTGTCACGTCGAAGCCATCGGAGACAGCCTTCCTGTAACAACGAAAACCCTGGGGAGACGGTTGCTGATTTCCTCCTAGTCTGCTTGGCATCTCAGTGACAGGGCAAATGTAATTAGAAGGAACCAAATGCGAACAATGCCACTTCCTTACTTTTATAATCCAGACAGGATTTTTAAAAAGAAGAAGAAGAAGAAGAAGCACACCACATTTTATTTAAATTAGAACGGAGCTTCGTGAGCCAAAGCAGCATGCTAAAAGGTAACTTGTTTCCCCCTCTGGGGACAACTTTACATAAAATTCAGATCAGTCTCCAAGGAAGAAAGAAATCAGATGCAGGCATTGGGATCCAGATGTTCGCACTGGGGGGGGGGATGAGCCGGGGTAAAAAAATCACAGATTTGGTTTGACAGCAACTTTGTTGGCAGAGTAACAAGGTTTTCCAATGAACAAAACTTATTGTCTGTAATTGAGAAGATATTTCTAGACTCAACCGTCCTGGAAACTTTTAATCTTACCTCTAACTTGGAGAGAAGATCTTTATCTTTCCTTTAGCGACAAGGGCAGACTAGAATAACAGAATAACACAGAGTTGGAAGGGACCTCGGAGGTCTTCTAGTCCAACCCCCTGCTCAAGTAGGAGACACAGGAGATACCATTTCAGACAAATGGTTTGTCCAATCTCTTCTTGAAAGACTCTAGTGTTAGAGTACCCACAACTTCTGAAGGTAAGCTGTTCCACTGGTTGATTGTTCTCACTGTCAGGAAATTTCTCCTTAGTTCTAGGTTGCTTCTCTCCTTGATTGGTTTCCATCCATTGTTTCTTATCTTGCTTTTGGGTGCTTTGGACAATAGGTTGACCCCCTCTTCTTTGTGGCAGCCCCTCAAATATTGAAAGACTGCATGTGAAGGCAGAACAAGAAGCAATGGATGGAAACTAACCAAGGAGAAAACCAATGTAGAACTAAGGAAAAATTTCCTGACAGTGAGAACAATTAATTAATGGAACAACTTGCCTCCAGAAGTTGTGAATGCTCCAATGCCGGAGGTTTTTAAGAAGAGATTGGACAACCATTTGTCTGAAATGGTATAGGGTATCCTGCCTGAGTAGAGGGTTGGACTAGATGACCTCGAAGGTCCCTTCCAACCCTTATTCTGCTATCATGTCTCCCCTAGTCCTTCTTTTTTGTACTGTGATTCTTTCAGCTGTTAGATGTTCATCATTGTATCAGTTTTGATATTATCAAGCCAGTATGTTCTTTGCTTGCCCCTTCTTCTTGTTCCACTCACCATTCCTAGCATCGCTGACTTCGCCGATGACATGGCCAAGGTAAATCAGACATAGTCTTATGATTTTGGCTTGTAGAGATGTGTCTAGTTTTATATGATTCAGATACATTTTCTTAAAGAAATAAATAAATTAAACTGATACAGATACAGACTTTATTGCATTCCTTGATAAGAGATTAAGGAGAACTCATCAAAGCTTTGCATGGCCCACATGCAAAATCACAACTGAATAAACAACACAGCATGGGAAGAATTAAGCTGCATTGTTTTTTGGATAGTGTACAATTTCCAATTTTCAAGATCTATCCAGATATGGATGTTATCCATGGACACTTATCTATACAGGTTTGAGTTCAGAATTCAGAAGATCCAGAGAAACAAATAGAGGCTGTCCACATTAGAAGTTATATACTATTTCGTCAATTGTTGGATGTCTGGAGATTCTCAATCATCCAGTTCATGATTGTTTCAAAGGTGCTTTTCCAAAAGGCAACTTGAATTTCTTGTTGTTGTTGTTTTTTGTTGTTGTTGTTTTCTCCTTGAAAGCATTTCACTTCTCATCCAAGAAGCTTCTTCAGTTTTGAAGCTTCTTGGATGAGAAGCAGAACGTTTTCAAGGGAGGTGGGGGGAAACAAGAAAGTCAGTTTGGCTTTTGGAAAAGCACCTTTGGGAGATTAGTTGCTGGGGATTTTTTTTTTTCAGCAGGTTAAACAATAATGAAGTCTGCTGTTTTGGTGGATCCTGAAAACTGGAAAAGGGAAGAGAGGTATCAATCTTCTTCTTCTTGTGCCATATCCGTCATCAGACGTTGTTGATCCTATTTTTATCAACAGCCGCACGAAAAAGTGCGGCTGAGTTTTGTCCAAACCAGTCCCTTAGATTTTGAAGCCATTGAGGTTCTTCTTCTGCCTGGACCTCATTTGCCTTCAATCTTTCCCTGGAGGATTAAGTGAAGTATGGCGTATTTTTCCAGGTGTCGCATCACATGTCCAAAATATTCTAACTTTCACTTTTTGATGGTTTTGATGATTTTCCTTGGCTTTCCCAGGCGGCTTATCACCTCCTCATTTCTGATTTTGTCAACCCAGCTTATACGTAACAGCTGCCTGTAAATCCACATTTCAAATGCTTCTAGTCTCTTCAAATGGCTTTCTGTCAGAGACCAACTCTCCACTCCGTAGAGCAGGATAGAAAAGAGATATCAATGGCTTTTTATCATTTACCGTTTCTACTGACAAACATTTAATTATAAATGAACATATTTTTCATGTACTTTTTGATTACTATCTCCTCTGTAACCATTCCATTTGGTTCCTTCCTCATGGCTTTATTCATAAACCATTTGGGGAATTCATTAAATTAATTTTCAGAACTAAAAATCACCATTTTTCACTCCAGTTTGTTATCTCCAATGTGTAGGTCCGTTAATTCTATTACAGTGCAATTAACCAATCTCGGGAAATTGTTAGCATTATTTATTGATTGATTTTACCAATGAACTAATTTATAACCTTGATTGCTTATTACATTTTGCACCTTACAATACCTTGGGGGTGGAGTTTGTGGGAAGCTTAGAAGTAAAAGTGAACTACAAAAACATATGTTAAAAAGAGTCACTCAGCAACCCAAACCCCACATGTACTATAAGGAGAAAAAAAAAAGTCTGGGTAAATTTCCAGATTGAAAAAGTAATCTAAAGCCATTTTTTTCCCCTAAGCCACCCAGAGTCACAAATGAAATGAAATCAAACAAACCTTTTGGAAGTTAGATGTTACAGCCTCATTTTAGATGTAGGAAAAACTAAAGAGATCATTGTCGATTTCAGAAAAGGCAGCCACAGCCACACACAACACTGTGTATTAATGGTTCACCTGTGGAGGTGATTAGCAGCATCATGTTTCTGGGTGTGCAGCTAACGAGTAGGCTGGCTTGGTCTCTTAACAGCGAGACCCTGGTGAAGCCGGGCACAGCAGCACCTGCATTTTCTGCATCGGATGAGAAAAGCACATCTTCGTCCCCCTGTCCTTACCACTTTCTATAGAGGGACGATCGAGAGCATCCTGTCATATTGCATTACTGTCTGCTTTGGAAGCATTCCTGCTTCAGACAGGAAGGCGGTGCACAGAGTGGTGAGGATGGCAGAAAAGGTTATTGGGAGTTCACTCCCTTCTGTCCAGGTCACAGCATATAAATGATGCTCGAGCAGGGTCTGCAGGATTGTCTGCACATCCTCTCCATGACCTGTTTTCCTTATTACCTTCTGGGAGGGGGCTTCGTGGTATCCGAACCAGAACATCCAGATTCGGTCACAGTTTTGTTCCATATAGCATCAATCTTGTGAACGCTCAAGCTTCCACTTTCCATTATGTATTCAAAATGGACAGCGATTAATATACGTGTGTGTGTGTGTGTGTGTGTGTGTGTATGTGTATGTGTATGTGTATGTGTATGTGTATGTGTATGTGTATGTGTATGTTTATTTGTATGTGTATGTGTATGTGTATGTGTATATGTATGTATGGTGCAGGTATATATTTATGTATGGATATAGCATGTGTATATGTGGGTTATGTATGGGTATGGGTAGATACAGTATACACTTTCTCTTGAGAGCAGGCAACAGAATTTCATTTTTATGTGGGCCAGTGTGCTCACAGTAAAAAAAAAAAATGACAATAAAGTTATCTCATCTGATCTCATCTTATCTACCTTATCATCTTTTCTGGATCTCTTTAAAAAATGGAGCAACAGACTTACTGATAAGCATTATTAGCTTTATATTTTTTAAATATACCTCTATACTCTATCTCTTTCTCTATTTATATTTATATTTATCTATCATCTACCCATCCACCCAACCATCCATCCATCCACCCAACTATCTATCTATATCATATGTAGATGATTATCTATCTATCTATCTATCTATCTATCTATCTATCTATCTATCTATCTATCTATCTATCTATCTATCTATCTATCTATCTATCCACCCACCCATCTATCTACCTACTCTATCTACCTACCGGTACCTACCTACCTACCTACCTACCTACCTCTGCCTGCCTGCCTGCCTGTCTATCATCTATCTATCTATCTATCTATCTATCTATCTATCTATCTATCTATCTATCTATCTATCTATCTATCTATCTATCTATCTATCTACCTACCTACCTACCTACCTACCTACCTACCTACCTATCATCTATCTATCTCAAATTAAATAATATTGCAAGGATTCTCCTCACTACTTAGAGCCATCTTAGAGGGCAAAAATGAAGGAGGAATTTAATTTTCAGTAAAGAGACCATCAGTAATCTCCAGATTTACCATTGTAAGTTTTTTTCTAAAAAGATTTTTGATCTGAGACAGGTTCAGAGCTATCTTCAGGGTGGATAAAAGAGTCAGATTGAGGAAAACAACACTGTAGAAGCTGTATGTTTCCTCTGTTGCATCACAATATTATATCTCTATTTTTCCTATTATTATTTTTTAAGTCTGGGAATCAGAATGCCGTGTTCTCAAGCAAGTTCAGTACACTGGAAAAAAATTTGTGCAATTTTATTTGTCCTAAACCTGGCGGTTGCTTCTGGACAATTCTTTCTTCCTGAACAATAAAACAATAAAGACTTCTTTTGTTGTTTCTAATATACCACATTGTGAAATCAGTTAGAGAGGATTTTGATTTGATCTATCTTCCAGTACTTGAGGGGATATTACAGAGAAGAGGGGGGGGGTCAACCTATTCTCCAAAGCACTTGAGGGTAGGACAAAAAGTAAGGGACGGAAACTAATCAAAACCAACCTAGAACTAAGGAGAGATTTCCTGTCAGTGAGAACAATTAATCAGTGGAATGGCTTGCCTCCAGAATTTGTGGGTGCTCCATCACTGGAGGCTTACAAAAAGAGATTGGGCAACCATTCATCAGAAATGGTATAGGGTTTCTTGGTTGAGCAGGGGGATTGGACTAGAAGACCTCCACCCACAACTTCCAAAGCCAAGCCGTTCCATATTTTTATGTTTTATTTATTTTATATTTTATTGTGTTTACTAATATAGGTGAAATGTTAGCGTGTATTGCTAGTCCATGTAGGATATGCCATTGTGAATTGCTGGGGAAATCAGGAGATTCAGGCAGTTCAAATGAGTATAAAGATACTAACGGTTAAGGGAAATGAGTGGGAGATAAGAAGGGCATTCAAGATGGGCTGGATTTAGATCTCTTGTGGGCACGCATGGTCTCATGACTGATGACGCATTTGACCCCTTTCCTCAGGCTCAACCTGGTCATCTCATACAGCCATACGTTAAATAAATAATAACTACACAGGATATGGGAATTCATACATTGGTGGTGTAGTGGTTAGAATGCAGTAATGCAGGCTAACTCGCTGCTCACTCCAGGAGTTCAATTCTCACCGGCTCAGGGTTTGACTCATCCTTCCATCCTTCCGAGATCACTAAAATGAAGACCCAGATTATTGGGGGCAAGATGCTGACTCTGTAAACCGCTTAGAGAGGCCTGTAAAAGTGCTGTGAAGCGGTCTAAGGTATAAGTCTAAGGGCTGTTGCTATCAATGGCAGAAGAGTGGCATAAGCCAGCCTCCTCCAGAGTTACAGAAGTTAGACGGAAGGAAAATGTAGCTCGCGGAAAATCATGCCCATCTGCAAGTTTGCACATTTGCTGGCTTATCGGGGTGGAGGAATAGAGGGAGGGAGGGAGGAAAGGAAGGCATGGAATTATTCTGAAATACCAATGAGAAAGTTGCAAAGATAGGAGAGGCAAGGGCTGGAGAAACATCATCTGAAGGGGTGCTGGGTTTTTTTTCCTGATAAAACCGAGGAGAAATGGTAATTTCCATTTATATATTTCTCCACTGCCATCACCTTCCTTTAAATGCCAACTTTTCCCTTCCCCAAGGGAGCGGTAAAATATATATTCACCCTCCGATACCGGAAGCCCTCGGTTAAACAATACATCTCGACGGTGATGTTTGTACTGTATTTCTTGCATGCTTCCTAACATTCAAAAACTGTCACGTCTCCATTCGTGGAGAAAAGAGGGGGGGAGGACACACACACACAGCCATCGTGAGTGATAGACATCTGGGGACAGTATATTAAACTCGGATGCCATTCAATAAAAATACATCAAGGGAGATGAAACCTTTACAATTCGCCGACATTTTTTTCCCCTCGACGAGGTTTCAAAAACAAATAAAGAGAAAAAAGAGGAGGGAAAAGGGGGGGGGGAAGGATGAACGAATGAACCTGGGGGTCACCATTGAACACACTGAAATGTTTCATCAAGCATGTCTTCTGAAAATGTAACCTGGCAACTTTTTTTTTTCCAGTTCTCATTGTTTCCACTTGAAAAAATGTGCAGATGAGATTGCTGCTTCCTCTCCTCCTCCTCTTCCTCCCCCCTCCCCCTTCTCCTCCTCCCTTTCCCTTTCCCTCTTCCTCCCCCTCCCCTTCCCCTTCCCCTTCCCCTTCTCCTTCTCCTCCTTGTAAATAAAGCTTTGTATTTTATTTAACTCTTCCTCTTCCATCCCTTCAGTCTGCAGGGTTCAACATCCTCTGAAAAAGCTCTTGATGCCAAATTCATTAAAAAAAACCTTGCTAGACACACAAAATCTGTCTGATAAATACCATTATTCTTTTAAAGCCTGTTAGCTGGTGAAACTGAAGAGTGCAAAAACTGTGAATTGATGAACACACACACACACACACACACACACACACCTACCTCTGGAGTCACTTAAGCATCCTAGCAGCGATCAGACAGAAGAGACAACTCTTGGAACAAAATTATTTTTTTCTTATATATAGTAGAGAAAGAAGAACAAAGAGTAAATTATTTTGAAAGTCCCTCCTTCCCTTCCCCTTCCCCTTCCCCTTCCCCTTCCCCTTCCCCTTCCCCTTCCCCTTCCCCTTCTCCTTTCTCTTCCCCTCTCCCTCCTCTCCTTCCCCTCCTCCTTCTTTTTCCTTTCCTTCTGTATGAAAAATAACTATTTTTTAAAGGGCTGAGATGCCACCTTTTCTGCCATTCAAAGGAGATGCCTTTTGGGCCAGGCTACAGAGGCATTTGAGTGTCTGAGTGTTTACAAGTGTTTGATGTGTTTACAAGTGTGCCTGCAATTCCAACCCAGAAAGACACACCTTCTCTGTTGATACACCTACCCTGTTAAAAAAAAAGCATTCCCACCCATTCCCACCTGAGATCCAGACAACCCCAACCATGTTGGTTTTAGGACGGTCTTGGAAGACCTGGATCATCTCTCACACGATGGGCCACAATATTACACAAATATGTGTAAATATGTGTAAATATGTGTAAGTATGTGTAAGTATGTGTAAGTATGTGTAAATATGTGTAAATATGTGTAAGTATGTGTAAGTATGTGTAAATATGTGTAAATATGTGCGGGGGGGTCACGCGTGCATGCAGGGGGCGTGGGGCGTGTGGGGGTCACGTGTGCATGTGTGGGGACGAGCGCGCATTGCATTTTAGGGGTTCAGGCGCACGCAGACACATTCGTGCACACGCGATTTGGGCACTCCGTCCGGAAAAGGTTAGCCATCACTGGTATAGGGTATCCTGCCTGAGTTGGGGGTTGGACTAGAAGACCTCCAAGGTCCCTTCCAACTCTGTTATTCTATTATTCATGTGACTTGTTTTGCTTTTTTATTAAAACTCTTGAACGTGTTTGACTGTTTCAACCAACATTAGACCCCGCCCCCCATTTTTTTAAAAATAGTCTTTATTAAATTTTCCAATAAAAATAACATATAAACAAAACGTACAGAAAATACATGTAAGACAAACATAATAAAAACAAAAACTAACCACTTTTACAGCTGATTCCTTTCCAAATATATTTACATTTTATTTATTCTATTATATAATCAAAAACTGTTTCTCCCATTTTAGTTATGTATACCTCTAATTATTTACATACAATGTGAGAGCAAGAACACTTACAATTTGTTTATGATTCACCTTTTATAACCAAATTTGAAGTTTTTTTATTATCATTTAACCATTTATACCATTTCTTCCACGCATCATAAAATTCTGTCTCCTCTTTGTCGTGTATTTCCATTGTGAGTTTACACATCTCAGAACATTCCAAAATTTTTCTAACAATCATTCCGGATGTAGGGATAATGTCGTTTTTCCAATTTTGGGCGTAGGCAATTCTGGCAGCTGTAGTTATGTGTAATATTAAATAACGGTCCTCTTTTTTAAATTTTTCTCTGAAAATGCCTAGCAAAAACAATTCCGATTTCAAATCAATGTTCTGTTGTATAATTTCTTCCAGCCAAGTTCTTATTTTATTCCAAAATATTTTAGTTCTGGGGCGGTATATAAATCTAAGTGCTATTGCTATTGCTATTACTAATATTAAATAACGGTCCTCTTTTTAAAAATTTTCTCTGAAAATGCCTAGCAAAAACAATTCTGGTTTCAAGTCAATCTTCTGTTGTATAATTTCTTCCAGCCAAGTTCTTATTTTATTCCAAAATATTTTAGTTTTGGGGCATGTCCACCAGAGATGGTAGCAGGTCCCTTGCTCTTTCATACACTTCCAACATTTCGGGGATAACGACGGAAACATCTTTGCCAATCTTGCCGGAGGAAGATGCCAGCGATAGAACATTTTGTATATGTTTTCCTTGTACGATGCTGCCAGAGTCAATTTATAATTGACCCCGCCCCCCATTTTTAATATCCATGTTGCATCTAACTATCTATTTTTTTCAATTTGCAACAGTAGCCCAGCATCTAATATCAAAAGAGATGTCTACAGCTGGCCTCTAAAGCAAAAGGGTCTATTACATGTTCTCTTCCTTCCATAAATCATCCGCTTGTCTTCCACATGGCAGTTGACACAATCTGAAAGAATGTTAAAAGACAGAATAAAATGGAATTTCAAGTGAATATGATCTCTTTATTAATACTTGCTTGTTAAGGGCTCATCATGAAATAATTGACCTTGTCAATGTTTCGTGTCTTCTCCATGCTTCAAGATCTTTCCAGTCCCATCGTGCTTCATTGCAACCTTAGAAAATATGTACAATTAAGTTCTGTAGGGTTTCCCCAAAATATAATGGAATTTGTTGTTTCAGATGAACAGAATGCCTAGTGTACCATATGTATTGAGAGAGTTTTCTTTCCTTGAAATAAATTAATAAATGCATGCATGCATGCATACATATGTACATACGTACGTACATACATATAGTACATATGTACACACTCCGTAGAATTCTCAGGATCTGGTGGCAGGACAAGGTGGCTGACACAGAAGTCCTCTGCAGAGCAGGCCTGCCATCAGTTCACATCTTGCTGATGAAAGCCCAGACACGCTGGGCAGGCCATGTTGCAAGGATGCCAGACCATCGCAACCCCAAACAGCTCCTCTATGGTGAGCTGTCTCAAGGAAAGCGATCGCACAGGGGACAAAGGAAGCGATACAAAGACACGTTGAAAGCCTCCTTCAAGTCCCTGGATATCGACACCACCTCCTGGGAAACCCTGACACAAGATCGATCGACATGGCGCACGCTGATCCACCAAGGCTGCCAGACATCTGAGGACAGAAGAACTTGTTTAACTTTAACTTTTATTTGTATTTCTATGCCGCCCAACTCCCAAGGGACTCTTGGGAGAACAACCATAGCACAAGAGAAGCGAGCACTCCGCAAAGCCAGAGCTGCAAATGCTGCAACATTGGTGCCCACACATGTCTGCCCGACATGTGGCAGACCATTCCGTGCCCGTATAGGCCTTACCAGCCACCTGCGGACACACCGTGAACAGCCCACAACCTGTTAGATGTCAAGGTCCTCTTTGAATACGATGGACGGACACCATCATGTACACACATAATGTACATAGCTTTGGTCAACCTCTTCTCCAAAGCACCTGAAGGCAGAACAAGAAGCAATGAATGTAGATCCAACCTAGAAATGTTTGTGCAATTTTATTTTTCCAAAACTCAATCCCAACGAAAGAACCACAGGCAATTGTGAGTCAGGGTGGAGAAAACTTTTTTTTTAAAAAAAAAAACAACAACATTGTGTGAATTCAAATTCACTCAAGTGGGAAGTGATATCTGCAGTGCTGACACCATCATCTTTTGGAGAATTGCTGTGTAGAAAGGAGTCAAGGATGGAATGGTTTAAAGGAGGAACTGCCATTTGAGATGAAGAATACCTCTACAATATTAAAAAAAATGATATAAAAAATGATATAAAATATATGATATAAAAAAGATGTTGGGACTCTAGAAAGAGTGCAGAGAAGAGCAACAAAAATGATTAGGGGACTGGAGGCTAAAACATATGAAGAACGGTTGCAGGAACTGGGTATGTCTAGTTTAAGGAAAAGAAGGACTAGGGGAGACATGACAGCAGTGTTCCAATATCTCAGCGGCTGCCACAAAGAAGAGGGAGTCAAGCTATTCTCCAAAGCACCTGTAGGTAGGACAAGAAGCAATGGGTGGAAACTAATCAAGGAGAGAAGCAACCTGGAACTAAGAAGAAATTTCCTGACAGTGAGAACAATTAATCAGTGGAATGACTTGCCTCCAGAGGTTGTGGGTGCTCCATCACGGGAGGTTTTCAAAAAGAGACTGGACAACCATTTGTCTGAAATGGTATAGGGTCTCTTGCTTGAGGTTGAACTTGAAGACCTCCAAGATCCCTTCCAACTCTATTATTCTGCTACTCTGTTACATACATATATAGACACACACAAAAAATAATATTGTCAGATCAGACTGAATACTTATTTGGTAGCAAATTCTGTTCTTATAATGGTTAAAAATAATAGAAAGTTCCTTAATTGCACAACCCATGGACACCCTTCAACTGGGAAACTGTGAGCATCCAAGACCAAGCAAAATCCAAAATGCTAGAGAATTCCTGGAAGCCTGGCACTCAAATAAATCAGTCATCTACAGGCATAAAATAACAGAATAACAGAGTTGGAAGGGACTTTGGAGGTCTTCTAGTCCAACCCCCTGCTCAGGCAGGAAACTCTATGCCATTTCAGACAAATGGTTGTCCAATCTCTTCTTAAAAACTTCCAGTGTTGCAGCATCCACAACTTATGGAGGCAAGTTGTTCCACAGATTAATGGTTCTCACTGTCAGGAAATAGAGATAAACAAGATCTACATATCATTCAAAAGAGACAATCAAAAAGCCAAAAAGGAAACAAGAGGATTTAAACATCTCCTTGCCATCAATCAACTACTCAGAAGAGCAAAGATTAACACCAAGATTAAAATTACACCAACAATCAAGAAGTAAACAATACCCCAATAAAGGAACTATCAAGAACACTCTTATCAACACTGCAGGGCACGCCACTTGTATATAAACAGAGAGCAAACCCTTTGAGCACTGATGATGTTACCTAGTTGGATAATGAAATGTCTGCAAGAAGATCACCAAGCTCAGAGAGCACCAAGGCGCACCATACTACAACCCTGAGCTACAAATATTCTCTTCTTTCCCTCATACTGTCTCCGATGCTCCATATACTGTATCCCTCTCCTTTTTATCCTCAGTGATTCCTGTGCAATTTCCTTTCAAGTCTGATGAGGATTTTCATGAGGAAAAGAGCCGCGATCTATTTTAGCTTCACTAAGATAACTAACTGTTGATTCAACAACCCCCACCGTGCTTAACTTTTTCTACCCTTTCCCCATCTCTACTATTCATCTACAGTGATTGACATGGTAAACAATATCCTAATTGTACGCCAATTGTATTTGGTGTAATAGTTTTATCAACAAGCAAACAAATTATCTTGGATCAGATTGGATTAGAACATTAGCACATTAGAAGTTCGACTTGGTGCCAGGTCTTTGACATTTTTAATGTTTTATTGTGTTTTAGTGTTATAGTTTTAATATGACTTTATATATTCAGGTGACTATTTAAATGTTTTAAATCTATCTCTCTATCTGTCCGTCCGTCCATCCATCCATCATTCTATCATTCTATCATCTATCTATCTATCTACCTACCTACCTACCTACCTACCTACTGTACCTACCAGGGGTGGCTTCTAACTTACCTCGCTGCCAGTTCGCTTCCTCATGCACCGCGTGGGCATGCCTCGTGGGCGCACCTCGTGGGCGCACGCGCGCATGCGCAGTGCAAAAAAATAAAAAAATTCCCCCCAAAAAGCTGAAAACAAGATGGTGACACATGCACAGTGCCAGAAACTCGGCTTCTGCGCATGCGCAGAAGAAAAAAAATTAAAAAAAAATTTAAAAAAAAAAAGATGGCAGCGTCTACGGACCGGCACAGACCGAACCGGATCCGTGATATCATCATGATGTCACCAGCGGGTTGCTACTGGTTCGGGCAAACCGGTCCGAACCGGAAGGAACCCACCTCTGCTACCTACCTACCTACCAGGGGTGGGTTCTAACTTACCTCGCTGCCAGTTCGCTTCCTCCTGCGCCGCGTGGGCACGCCTCATGGGTGCGCCTCGTGGGCATGTGCGCGCATGTGCAGTGCAAAAAAATCAAAATAAAATTCAAAAAAAAAGAGCTGAAAACAAGATGGCGACACATGCGCAGTGCCGGAAACTCAGCTTTTGCGCATGCGCAGAAGAAAAAAAACCCGGAAAAAAATTCCAAACCCCCCCCCCCAATTCAATTTTTTTTTAAAAAAAAGATGGCGGCACCCACGGACCGGCACCGACCGAACCAGATCCGTGACGTCATCGTGACATCACCAGCGGGTCGCTACCAGTTCGGGCAAACCAGTCCGAACTCGAAGAAACCAATCTCAGCTACCAGAATACCAACCAATAGAATAGAATAGAATAGAATAGAATAGAATAGAATAGAATAGAATAGAATAGAATAGAATAGAATAGAATAGAATAGAATAACAAGAGTTGGAAGAGACCTTGTAGGTCATCTAGTCCAACCTCCCACCCAAGCAGGAGACCCTACACCATTTCTGACAGATGACAGTCCAGCCTGTTTTTCTCTCTCTCATGTGACTGGGTGGGAATGAGTGACGTCGAGTTGGCCATGCCCACCCAGGTTTTGTGGCTCCCAGTGTTTTGTTTTCTGTGGGAAACAGGTCTTTTCTTTCTTTCTTTCTTTCTTTCTTTCTTTCTTTCTTTCTTTCTTTCTTTTTCTTTCGTTTTTGGGTTGTAACATTAGATCATAGAATAAAATACAAAATACAAAAACAAATAGTAGGACACAGAAGGGAGGGGAAGGGGAAAAGAGAAGTGAGGAGGAGAGGGAGGGGGAAAAAAAGGCATTGACTTCCAATTCTCTGTTACAGTAGAATAAAGCAATAACATCAAACCTCAGCTTTTTACTTTTCCATAATAGTATCAACTAGCCATTTGTATAACAACAAATCCATCTAATCAGTAAAGCCACAAAGCAAAATTTCATTTTTTCCCCCACCTCAAGCACCAAGTCCAGAAGCGGTTTCCAAGCAGAAACAAAAGTACTTATATTCTTTCCTTTGATCCAAACGGTCCATTTAGCCATCTCTGCCAACTTCATCAGCTTCTGTAGCCATTTGTCCATGGTGGGAATCGAAATGGCCTTCCATTTTTGTGCGTAGAGCAGTCTTGTTGCCATCAACATAGATAAGATCAGAGTTCCAAATATTTTTTTTCCCCCAATGGTTCTCTATTTCTTGAAGTCAGATGAAAAGCAGCTGTGGATTCTCGCATTTTCCAAGCAGAATATTATTTAATTCTGCTATATGTGAGCTGGGTGCCCGTTTAAGGAAAAAAAAAAAAAACACTTGGTATGGCATGCACGTATTCCTTCATCTCTCTCAAAGTACAGAGCCATGCAGATTTATTTTTTTAACATTCATCTTCTTCTGCCTCGAAAACCGATTTTTTTTTTCTTAATGAATTAGGAGGAAAAAAAAATAATAATCAAGGAGATTCCTTAAAAGTAATATGTTCTGTTAGATGTTAGAGCCTCTGGTAATATCTGTTCTTTGAGGTGGCAAAGAACTCACAGATCCATTGCCAATTTTTTTTTCTTACTCGGAATCTAATTCTGAAGCCTTTGTAAATCGGGTATTGCAATATCAACACACACAAGCGCACACATTTTGTGTGAGTGGGTGTGTTTTTCAGTCAGTGATGACTACTGGCAATGGCCTGGATAGATTCCTGCTGCTTTCTTAGGAAACTTTGGTCTTGTTAAAAAAAAGTTTGGTCTCAAAGTTAAGGCGCCAGGCTGGAGAAGGAGTTCTAGTCCCACCTTAGGCATGAAAGCCAGCTGGGTGATTTTCAGCCAATCACCAGGAGATGGTGACTTCTAGTCCTGCCTTAGGCATGAAAGCCAGCTGGGTGACTTTGGGCCAATCACCAGGAGATGGTGAGTTCTAGTTCCGCCTTAGGCATGAAAGCCAGCTGGATGACTTTGGGCCAATCACCAGGAGATGGTGAGTTCTAGTCCCACCTTAAGCATGAAAGCCAGCTGGGTGATTTTGAGCCAATCACCAGGAGATGGTGACTTTTAGTCCCGCCTTAGGCATGAAAGCCAGCTGGGTGACTTTGGGCCAATCGCCAGGAGATGGTGAGTTCTAGTGCCACCTTGATATGAAAGCTGGCTTGGTGACTCTGGAGCAATCACCAGGAGATGGTGAGTTCTAGTCCCGCCTTAGGCATGAAAGCCAGCTGGGTGACTTTGAGTTAGTCACTCTCTTTCAGCCCAATTCACCTCAGAGTTGAGGTTGCTGTTGTGGGAAAAATAGGAAGAGTATTAGATATGTTTGCTACCTTGAGTTATTTATAAAAACAATAAAAGCAAGATATAAGTAAATAAATAAATAAATATTTCAGAAGCCGTTTGTAATTGCCTTTTCCTAGGGCTGAGAGAGAGTGACTATCCATGGTCACCCAGGTGGCTTTGTACCTAAGGCAGGACTATAACTCACGGTCTTTTGATTTCTAGGCTAGTGCCTGAACCACCTCCCCATATCAAAAGAACATTAAAATCATTTTAAAAGATGTTGAGACTCTAGAAAGAGTGCAGAGAAGAGCAAAAAAGATGATTAGGGGACTGGAAGCTAAAACATATGAAGAACGGTTGCAGGAATTGGGTATGTCTAGTTTAATGAAAAGAAGGACTAGGGGAGACATGACAGCAGTGTTCCAATATCTCAGGGGTTGCCACAAAGAAAAGGGAGTGAAGCTATCTTCCAAAGCACCTGAGGGCAGGAGAAGAAGCAATGGATGGAAACTAGTCAAGGAGACAAGCAACCTAGAACTAAGGAGAAATTTCCTGACTGTTAGAATAACCTAATAAAAATGTATTATGAAAAAAAAAAAGAATCATTAATCAGTGGAACAAGTGGCCTTCNTTCCAATTCTGCTCTTCTCTTCTCTTCTCTTCTCTTCTCTTCTCTTCTCTTCTCTTCTCTTCTCTTCTCTTCTCTTCTCTTCTCTTCTCTTCTATTCTATTCTATTCTATTCTCTACAGTGGTCACTGAGAATATACCCCCAAAATTCAGCATAATATGGATGTTTCATGGACTACCTGACATGAAGCATTGACACCACCCAATCCTGCATACTGATTCTGCAAATTCAACAAATTTTAATGTTGTATCACCACAGCTTCTAGTAGTAATTCAATGGCTGAAGGCAAGTGACCCACTAATGCTCTTATTCTTGACTTCAAACGAAACTAAGTCGGATCATCGCCAAATGCAAATCTTAGATGTCAGAAAACAGGATTTTAGTAAACTCAGAGTAATGTTCAAGAAAAGTAATTGTAGCTAAGAATCCGTGGCCTAAGAAGCTGAACGGGCTCAGAACAGTCAGGACTTGTAAAAGGAGATGCTAAAAATACACACTTTAGTGTTGTGTTCTCCCCGAGGATCAGAAATGGAGAAAAGCAGAAGAAGCTAAGATTGTTACCCCCAAAGGCTTAGTGATGATTTGAAAAGAAAAGGAGGACACAGCCAGGAACAAAACAAAAATCAAGTCACAAAGGGGGAAAAAATACACACAGGTAGCCTGGAATAATAGAACTCTTATTGGGAAGTGAAAATTCAGAAGGAGCTGAAATTGTGCAAAAAGATATTAAGAATAACCCAAATCTGCTTATTTATATAAGTTCAAAATAATAATTTAAAAAAAACTCATCGTATACCAGCTGCTCACTAAACGTATCAAAATATTAATACTTAACAAAAAAGGCAGAGCTACAAATAAAAAAAAATATATGTGCTAGTCATTCCTGACTCTAGGGGGCGGTGCTCATCTCCGTTTCAAAGCCGAAGAGCCAGCGCTGTCCGAAGACGTCTCCGTGGTCATGTGGCCGGCATGACTAAATACCAAAGGCACACGGAGCGCTGTTACCTTCCCACCAATGTGGTCCCATTTCTTACGTGCTTTCGAACTGGTAGGTTGGCAGAAGCTGGGACAAGTAACAAGAGCTCACCCCGTTACACGGCACTAGGGATTCGAACCGCTGAACTGCTGACCTTTCGATCGACAAGCTCAGCGCCTTAGCCACTGAGCCACCGCGTCCCTTACCTACAAATAGGCCTCGACTTATGGCCACAATGGGGATTAGAATTTCCATTGCTAAGCAAGATGTTTGTTAAGTGAGACATGCCCAATTTTACAACCTTCCTCCCTCCCTCCTTTTCTCCTTCCAAAATCGGGTAAATCATAACAACTGTCTTGCTTAGCAACATAAATATTGGGCTCAATAATGGTTGTATGTTGAGAACTACTTGTAGTTGTCTGAACATCACATGTTACACCAATGCAAGTTAGATTTAGATTTAACTTTAGACTCAAAGGTGCTTTTTTTCAAGAGGCAACTGGACTTTCTGGTTTTTCTTTGAAGATGTTTCACTTCTCATCCAAGAAGCTTCTTCAGCTCTGACTAGAGGGTGTGGAATGGAAGGATTTATACTCCTTGCAGACAGCTGATCATTTGCATCCTTTTAGAGGGTTGTTGAGGCCACTTGGAGGTTTATCTATATCCTCAGAGCCATCTTTCTATTCCTCACCATCCAGTCAGAGCTGAAGAGCTAAATAGCTCTCCAGACCTGACTTCCAGTTGCAGTCAGTAAAGCATAGCATTGAAATGCTAGTAGCATTTCACAATGCCTTGGTAAGACCACACTTGGAATACTGCATCCGGTTTTGGTTGCTATATTATGAAAAAAGATGTTGAGACTCTGGAAAGAGTGCAGACAAGAGCAACAAAGATGATTAGGGGAGTGAACAACAGTTGCAGGAATTGGCTACGTCTAGTTTAATAGAAAGAACGGGTGACATCATAGCAGTCTTCCAATATCTCAGGGGCTGCCACAAAAGAAGAGAGGGTCAACTTATTCTACAAAGCACCTGAAGGCAGATGAAGAAGCAATGGATGGAAGCTCATCAAGGAGAGAACCAACTTAGAAATATCCCAAAGGTGCTTTTTCAGGAGGCAACTGGACTTGGTTTTTTTTTCTTTGAAGACATTTTGCTTCTCATCCAAGAAGCTTCTTCAGCTCTGACAGGATAAGCTTAAGAAACTTCTTGGATGAGAAGCAAAACGTCTTCAAAGAAAAACCACAAAGTCCAGTTGTCTCCTGAAAAAAGCATCTTTGGGACAACCATGACCTGGATGACGGAGAATCTCCATAGACTGTCAGAGTGAGCGTTAACAACCAGCTGACTTCCAAGGAATATGAATCCTTCCATTCTCCACCATTCAGTCAGAACTGAAGAAGCTTCTTGAATGAGAAGTGAAATGCCTTCAAGGAAAAACCAAGAAAGTCCAGTTGCCTCTTGAAAAAGCACCTTTGGGACAACCATGACCTGGATGACTGAGAATCTCCAAAGACATTTAACTTTAGATTTTTAGATGTAAATTAGATTTGAGGTTTGGCAGGTTATGTGAACTTCATCTCTGAGCAGAACCATGTCAGGGTCTCTGTTTGCAGGTAGCTTAGAGCTGAAGACAGCAAGCATTGGTCACAATTAAGTTCACGTGAAGTGTTAGTAGTGCTTTATAAAGCCTTAGTAAGACCACATTTATAATATTACATCCAGTTTCGGTCGCCACAATATAAAAAAGAAGTTGAGACTTTAGAAAAAGTGCAGAGAAGAGCAACAAAGATGATTAGGCATCTGGAGGCTAAAACATATGAAGAACAGTTGCGGGAATTGGGTATGTCTACTTTAATGAAAAGAAGGACTCAGGAAGATATGATAGCAGTGTTCCAATATCTAAGAGGCTGCCACAAAGAAGAGGGAGTCAACCTATTCTCAAAGCCCATGAAGGCAGAACAAGAAGCAATGGATGGAAAGTAATCAAGGAGAGAAGCAACCTAGAACTAAGGAGAAACTTCCTAACAGTGAAGACAATTAACCAGTGGAACAGCTTCCCTTCAGAAGTTGTGGGTGCTTCATCCCTGGAGGTTTTCAAGAAGAGATTGGACAACCATTTGTCTGAAATTGTAGAGGGTCTCCTGCCTGAACAGGGGATTGGACTAGAAGACCACCAAGGTCCCTTCCAACTCTGATCCAACGTGAAAATGCTCATGAGAACATTAAGAAAACATTATGTGAATTCAAGAAGAGATAATATGATGCTCTTCATTCATGACTTCCTTTCCAATCAAATTTGAAGCAAGGGTGGAAGGAACCCAGAACAGATAGAGGTCCACCTGCGGTAGAATAATCGCTCCTTACCTGGGACTGTGTCAGCTTAAAAAATAATAATAACAATAACCGAGTAGAATTCTCTTTCAAATTGAACACAGAGTGTTTTATCAAGTAAGGAGCATTACTGTCAAGAAATTACAACCTCAGAGTTGACATAAATGTTGACAACACCATTTCCACTGATAGCAATATCACAGCAGATGATTCACACAGGACAGCCCAAAGAGTGATGACTTAGATGAAATGCTCCCAAATATGAAAAATCCTGTAAAGAAAATTGCAGATGACAAGGCTGTTATTGGCTCACCAGTCAGATAAAGGAATTTGGCCCATTCTCTATCCGGGACCTCTTTGCCTTTGGAAATAAATAAGCTGCAATGAAAACATCTTTCTTAAGTTTCCCATCATATTACCAACCCCCCCCCCTCACTCTTTCTCTCTCCCTCTCTCTCTTTCTCTCTCTCTTTCCTCTTCTCTCCCATCTCTCTCTCCCTCCCCCTCCCTCTCTTCTCTCCTCTCCCATCTCTCTCCTCTCTCTCTCTCTCCCTCCCTCCCCCTCTCTCCCTCCCTCTCTTTCTCTCTCTCCTCTCCTCTCCCATCTCTCTCTCCTCTCTCTCATTCATCTCTCTATCTCTGTGTGTGAGAGAGATAGAGGGGGGGAGCGGGGGGGAGAGAAGCAAGGACACATAATAAATG
>QLTV01000572.1:6500-17854 GCA_003457575.1 Thermophis baileyi
CTCCTAGAAGAGCAAATGGGGATGAGGAAGAGAAACCTTGCTGAATTCCATTCCATTCCATTCCATTCCATTCCGCTCTCTCTCTCTCTCTCTCTCTCCCTCTCTCTCTCTTTCTCCCTCTCCAGGCTGCGCATTGTGTTCAAGCCACAGATTTTGTGTTGGTTCCCGAGGAGAAATGGAATGAAAACATTGGACTCTCTCGATGGCGAGGCCTTTGGAAAATGGGGAACAAGGCCTGCCTGAGTCTCCCACAGAGCACTTTTGTGCAGGAATGCAAATGCATCCCAGCAAAACAGATCATGGACAATAACTTGGGAAAACGCAGAGAGGAACAAGCCATCTGTAACTATTTGGTTAACTCTGTATTTTTATGTTTTTGGTTTTTTTTTTACATTCTTCTCCTTGCAACAAAACACTCCATGTTGACATCTGGGATGAAAAATAAATAAATCAGTAGATAAAAATCTCTGGAGTTAATTTTTGATAGCCCCTCCTTATTTTGAAGGAGAAGCTCTGGGTCCATAATTAACCAATGTTGCCCCCTTGAGAAGCTCTGAAGGATGCTTGTTTGCCCAACCAAGTTGAAATGTAAATGGCAAACCGTCAGGACCCCAAACGGTGAGGAAAATGAAGAGTTGTGGGAGGCCTAATTTGCACACAGGGAAGAATGCAGCTCTTAAGTTGGGTTTGAGCTGCTGTAATTCTTCAGAAGTCCTGGGAGAATGAGGATGAGGGAGGTGATCATAACATCAACAATGTTAACTTCTGTTATTTGGTAGCTTAACGTTTTTGACAGCTTGGTGTTTTCCAAGTTGTTTGTGAGTGTATCCAGAAAAAAAGAAGACAGGCTCAACAGATTAGGGGATATTTATGCAGAAATCCATGGAAATAAGTAGAATTTCTGCAGAAGAAAATCCCAGGTGACGATGTTTTAAATAGTTTTCTGTTGACTTTGACTTTAGAAGTGCTTCCGCAGGAATGGATGAATGGATAAATGAGATAAAACTGGAGGACAAATTAGTCACATCTTTCCTGAGGTCACCCTACCTTCTCCGTTAATTTAAAACCTAATCTTCTCACTGGTGGATGGCAGAATACAGATCACACAATGTATGGAAGTTGTGATCCTCAGACACTTAAGCCTGCAACTTAGCGATGACAATGGGCATAAGAGGCCTACCCAGCACAGAGGGACAAGAAGGAATGGACGGACAAAAGTGACATTGTAGTGTTGTGATGCCAGCCCCACCTTTTCTATGAGCATTCCCAAAGGGGAAGAAACTTGTGAGTCAACACTGGGAGGGTGCTTTTGTCATTGTGAACAAAACAAGATCACGTAAGAGCTCTGTTTTTCTGGATTATCTACTTGGTTTATATGAAAAGTTCTGACAGATCTAAAATGCTACCCCAGACATATAAGAACCGTGGTCAGAGGTGGGTTCCTCCTGGTTCGCACCGGATCTATAGAACCGGTAGCAAATCGCTAGTGATGTCACAGAGCCGGTTCTGTCGGTGCCGGTCCGTGGACACCACCATCTTTTGGGGGGAATTTTTTTTGGGGGGGGAATTTTTTTTGGGGGGGGGAATTTTTTGCTGATTTTTTTTTCTTCTGTGCATGCGCAGAAGCTGAGTCCCCGGCACTGCGCATGCACCTCCATCTTGTTTTTGGCTTTTTGGGGGGGAATTTTTTGCAAATTTTCAGCATTGAGCATGTGCACCCGTGCGGCACGGCCATGCGGCGCGCAATGCGTGCGCAGCCACGTGGCGCAGGAGGAAGCGAACCGATGGCGAGGTAAGTTAGAACCCATCCCTGACCGTGGTGGCACAGTGGTTAGAATGCAGTATTGCAGGCTAATTCTGCTGACTGCCAGCAGTTTGATCCTGACCGGCTCAAGGTTGACTCGGCCTTCCATCCTTCCGAGGTTGGCAAAATGAGGATCCAGATTGTTGGGGGGCAAGATGCTGACTCTGTAAACAGCTCAGATAGAGTTGTAAAGCACTATGAAGTGGTATATAAGTCTAAGTGCTATTGCTATTTGTCCTTCAGTCTTATAAATGTTCATCTCTTGCTCTCTAGCGTGATCCAAAACATCTGTTTTCTTCACCCTTACAAGACAAGCTGTTGACAGAGATTTTCATGATAGGTTTAGCCCGGACTATTAGGATCTAGCATGTCAGGGAGCACTTAACAACGATTTAATACAAGGATTATTGACATAAAAGATGTAGCAGCTGTTTGGAAATATCCTTCACACTGGCTGCCCTGCTCTTTCCTTTGTCAGTTGTATTCTTTATTTTCTTAACTATCCAAAGGCACTCATTCCTATTATAGGGATTAAAGTCTAGGTGCAGCAGGGAGTAGGAAGTCAAGGTGAAAGCATTTTTCTTTGATCCCAAAGAATTGTATTTCAAAAGAAAAAGAAGAGTGTAAAAATCAGAGGTGTGCCACCTTTGACTCCAGGAAATCCCAAATATTTCTGAACATGGACCTCAGTGGTCTACCAAAGAAGTTTCCACGCTCTGATTTTATTTTAAAGAAAACAAGGGAAAACGATTAGATAGATGAAGAACGATCTTTTAAGTTCAAGTGAAATAGGACATCTGATTTGTTTGTTTGTTTATTTATTTATTTGTCAAACATGTACAAGATAGCAGGTATAGGTATAAACATAAACAAAGGAAGTAAGTACAGATAAATGGGGACAGTGAGACAGGGACGATAGGCACGCTGGTGCGCTTATGCACGCCCCCTTTACGGACTTCTTAGGAATGGGGTGAGGTCCACGGTGGACAGTTTAAGGTTGAAGCTGTGGGGGTTTGAGGATGTAACAATGGAGTCGGGTAGAGCATTCCAGGCGTTGGCCACTCTGTTGCTGAAGTCGTATTTTCTGCAATCGAGTTTGGAGCGGTTTACCTTGAGTTTGTATTGATTGTTTGCCCGTGTATTATTGTGGTTGAAGCTGAAGAAGTCGTTGACAGGTGAGACGTTGTAGCAGACAATTTTGTGTACTACGCTTAGATCGGACCATAGGCGGCGCAGTTCCAGATTGTCCAAGCCCAGAATTTCAAGTCTGGTGGCATAAGGGATTCTATTGTGAGTTTAATTCTAGTCTGGATCCCACTCACTGTAATTGGCAGAGTGGCATCCAGTATGCCCACTCAAGGGAGAGATGTGCCCGTGGAACATGCCACAAAAGTTACACAACCTTGGGTCTAAATGGCACCATGTCGTGGTTGGTTGGTTGATTGGTTGGTTTGTTTGTTTAGCTCCCTAATGTTTTTAAAGCAGTCTATTTGGGAAGCAGAAAGGACACTTCAAACATGTTTGATTTAGTCGCAGAGAGGTTTGATGACAATTTCATTTTAAGAAGGGATTTATTATTAATTTTATTTATTTATTTATTGAATTTATATTGCCGCCTATTCGCACATGGCGACTCAAGGCGGCTTACAGAATATAAAACCGCATTTAAAACAATAAACCTAATAAAAAAGAATTAAATAAATTAATATAATACAATAAAATCAGCCCTCACCCCCCGCCCAGGCGACAGCAGATCACACGAGCCATTGAATGGGCTCCATCCCGCTCTGGGTTCCCCAGGCCCGCTGGCAGAACCAGGTCTTCAGCGCCTTCCGGAAGAGTGTTAGAGTGGGGGCCATTCTAATCTCTGGGGGGATGATGTTCCAGAGAGAGGGGGCCACCACAGAGAAGGCCCTTCTTCTGGGCCCCACCAAGTGTATCTCCCTAGGGGATGGGACCCGTAACATTCCCTGCCTCCCCGCTCTGATGGGTTGGGTAGATGTGACCGGCAAGAGACGGTCCCTCAGATAACCTGGTCCCAAGCCATGAAGGGCTTTAAAGGTAACAGCCAGCACCTTGAATTGCACCCGGAAGCAAATCAGCAGCCAATGCAGCTTCCGCAGGAGAGGTGGTGATACATGTGCACCCATTTAGAATCCCAAAGGTGCTTTTTTCAAAAGGCAACTGGACTTTCTTGCTTTTTTTCCTTGAAAACGTTTTGCTTCTCATCCAAAAAGCTTCTGAAGAACTGAAGAAGCTTCTTGGATGAGAAGCAAAATGTCTTCAAGGAAAAACAAAGGAAGTCCAGTTGCTTTATGAAGAAAAAAAACCCCATATTTGGGACAACCAGAATCCAACTGAGAATCTCCATAGACAAGGAATTTAGAAGTTTCTTGTACAGTTTGTACAAATTCAAGGAACTCCAGTGGGTAGATCTGGAGTTGAAGATCCAAACAGTATTTGGGGTTAGAGAGGGAGTAATTTGAAGAAGGGAGCGATGTTTTGGTTCCTTCCCATCTTTTAACAAACTGATTTGGTTTCCTTTCATGTCCATTTTCTTTAGCGCTTAATTTAGAAAAGTTCTCAAAACGTGCAACAGGATATTATACCATCAAAGTGGGCAGTGTTTTTTTTTTAAAAAGGCAAACATTCCTAATATACAGTTTTGGGTCAAATCCAAGGATCGTTTTCATAAAATGAAATGAAATCTGAAATGGGGGTCTATGGTTGCCAAGAGTCCTTGGGTTTCTATGCCCTCCTGTGGCTAAGATAAAGGACATTTCCAACCCCTTTTCAACAGCTGCCCTCATTTAAAAACCCAGCTAGGTTTTAGCAAAACTCACCGCTGACATCCTAAATTGAGCAAATGAACCTCTACTTCACCGGATCAAGGTGAAAAAGAAAAAAAAAAAAGAACGATGGAATATCACCCAGGGAGAAAAAAGCGATCCAGTTCCCAATTTCTCCTGACCTTCCTGGACTTGGTTTCCTTCGCTCAGTCTGAAAGTTGGCTCAACTACTCAATCCTAATTTCTCAAGCAAACCTGAAGCAGGGAGAAAGATGGCTAGAACTTGCTGGCCTCAAAACCTCTGATTTTTGACCCTTTGGTTCCCGATCCAGGAGACCCAGAGGAAAAGAAACTGGAGATGGGCTTCCAGATCAACTGAGTCTTGTATTGGTTGAGGTCCTTCGTTGTTCATATATGTCAGGTTTAATACGGCTGCTTCTGTTCAGGAAGAGCTAACAGAACAGTGGGTAGCCATAACTTGCTAGGGTTTCAGAAAACCATGTTTGAAATTTTATATTTGCCTTTCTGCCCCCCAACTGGCCGTTCTGCTACTGAACTACATCCCAATGTGTCTGGGAAGAATATAGCTCTGTGGGGTCCTTGGTGCTCTCTTGGTTTTTTTGCAGATGCTTCATTCATTCACTCAGTTAGCACTGATGATGTTACTTAGTTGGGTAATGAAATGTCTGCAAGAAAACAACCAAGTTCAGAGAGCACCAAGGATCCCACAGTCCTCCTCCTCCCTCCTCCTCCTCTTCCTCCTCCTCTTCCTTCTCTCTGCAAACCCCATTCCCTTCCAGCACTGACAATTGCTGACAACTGACAGTTTAGTTATCACTCTATCATCTATCTATCTATCTATCTATCTATCTATCTATCTATCTATCTATCTATCTATCTATCTATCTATCTATCTATCTATCTATCTATCTATCTATCTATCATTCTTCTTCTTCTTCTTCTTCTTCTTCTTCTTCTTCTTCTTCTTCTTCTTCTTCTTCTTCTTCTTCTTCTTCTCTCTCTCTCTCTCTCTCTCTCTCTCTCTCTCTCTCTTTATTTACAAAATTATTTACTTATAAGAAACACACACACACTATGAATGCTTAAAATAGCCTATGAACATGGACAGGGGGGGAAAAAGCATTACATCTCTTCATTGTTAAGAGTGACTTAAGTGGACATATTCCATTTGAGGGCAGGGAAGGGGTTAGGTCAAGCCACGCATTAAAAATCTGCAAAGTAATTTCTGCTTTAGCCTTTCTTCTGCAGCTTCAGAAGCTGATGATGTGAAATTTCACAGGGGCTCAGAACTGGTAATCATCTGGATGCAGGAAGGGAAAACAACCATTATCTTTGCATCTTTCTTTGACGTTAGGGCTATTGCTTGTAACAGGCATGAGGCCAAATTGGGAGTTTATGGGTGTTCTCCTAAAAGAGATGTTATCTTATGGAAATAGGAGGAGGCTTCGGAATAAGGAAACATTGTACTGGGAAGAGGACCCAAATAAAATCTAAATACAGATGAGATTTAAACATAAAGCTCATTATGCAAAGCTTGCTTTGCAAGAAGACAATTGAAGAGGCCTTTGTAATGACAACTATGATGGCTAGTTTATTTTTTATTTATTGAATTTCTACTCTGTCAATCTGGGTCTCCAACAGTTAAGGAAGCTCAGAGCGACTGAAATCAGAAAGAGAAAGAAAGAAATATAAACTAACGAATAAATATAAACTAGAATAATGTTAGTGGATCTGAATTAACAAAGAAATATAAACTAAAGCAATGTAAGTGGATGTGAATTTATATATATAGTGTGCATATATGGACTTAATTGTTGAATACATACACACCAAAGAGACTCCTTCTTACACCGAGACTTTTCAAGAGAGAGAGATGACAAGGACTTAAAAAAAAAAAAGGAAGCGATATGAGAATACAGTCATTCCTAGTTAAAGGTCACCTTGACTTTTAATCTAAACTGTCATCCATTCTTTCTCATTAAAATATTTGATAAGAATTCTTTGCTTGACCGAACAGCACGAAATACCTTAAAAATGACACTCTTTGCTCTCCAGGTGGCTGCTATGTCACAGTAAATAATTATCTGCCTGCTAGAAAATAAAATCATTATCTGAATTATATACAAGGAACAAATAAAAACAGTGTATTTACACAATGTTAATCTACTCTTCTAAGGAGGAAACATATTTCAAGATCGAATTTTCTTTCAAGGTTGGGTTTTTTTCTTTTCTTTTCTTTTTTTGCCTCCAAGCTAAATTTCTCTACCCAACTCTTCTGTTCTCTGGTACTTTTCTAATTTCTGCACCATACTACAGCATACATTATCGTAGCAATCATCTGAAGGGTAGCTAGATCCCATGCAGGTTTATTTTAAAATAAAGAAACTATAAAGGAAAAGATGTCTCATAATCGAGCAGGAATTATCAGAATAACAGAATTGAAAGGGAGCTTGGAGGTCTTCTCGTCCAGCATCCTGCTCAAGCAGGAGACCGTCTATCAAGAGGGCCCAATCTTGGCAACTTTAAGAGTTGTGGACTTAAACTCTGAGAATTCCCCAGTCAGCCTTGCTTCTGGAAGCTGGAAGTACACAAGTCATAAAGTCGCACCCCTGCCCTATACCATTCTGGACAAATGGTTGTCCACTTTGTTCTTATTTGTTTATGTATTAAATTTCATTGCTGCCTATCTCCCATATTGGGTGACTCTGGGTGGCTTACAAATTATGCAAACAGGTGAAAATAATTATTAAATCATTAAAATGAACCAACATTAAAATATTATTAAAAACTGTGCTAAAACCATGCCTACAAGAGCTGAGAGACGGATGGGACAGGGATGAAAACCTCCAGTGATGGAGCACCCACAACTTCTGAAGGCAAGCCCTTGATTAATTTATTCTAACTGACTATTAATTCTGATGATTACATTTTATGTATTTATTCAATTTCTACACCACCCATCTCATCTAAGAGACTCTGACATGACCAGGTCATATAGTTTCTTGGCAATGTTACAAAAATGGCTCCTGTAACCACCCTGGAATTTTCTGATGATGTTATATTCAAGTATTAACCCAATTTGAAGCTCCTTAGCAGTTTACCAACTCTCCTTAACAGGATTGGTAAGCTGTTGCCAACTTCTGAGATAGAATAGCCCTGATTGATTGATTGATTATATGCCATTAACTTAGGGTTGATTCAAGGTCATCACATAGATAGATGGTCTCCAGACAATCTGTCCCCATCATAGTCTTCCAAAGGTGCACCGCATGCGTACTGCAATGGAGACCATCCATCATGTTGATGCTCATCCTCTCCTCGTTCCTTTCACCTTCCCCATCATTATGGACTGTTGTGGCATGTCGGCCACCGGCCCCTACAATCAGAGGAGGAGGAGGCGTGGGAGTCAGGGCCAGCATCAAGGCAACCTGAGAGCTCTGAGGGGGAAGAGGGAATGCAGCTGGCAGAGAGAGAGACAAAGGCGGAGCCTGGGCTGTCCGTCAGCCCTCAGATGGAGAGTCAACAGCCCCCAGGTCTGGAGGTGGCTGATGAGGAAGAGGAGGAACAGCTGGGTCCAGTGCCTGACACGCAGATGCACAGAAGGCAGAGGAGAGGAGAGCAGTGGAAATCCATGGGCTGATCCTTGGGAAGGAAGAACCACCGCTGCTAGCAAAGCCCCACCCTAGCTCTGGGGATAAAAGGCAGGGGGCGGAGATGAATAGATGTGGCAGACAACTATTAATCTTCTGGCCGGACAGACTTGTTAACCTGCGGTGAGAGAGAAACTTTTTGCTGGGGCTGCCGGCACTCCTAATAAAGGAATCTTTGAGTTAACTTCAGAGGGTTTGTCGTGTTTGGGGATCTGGGTCAGAACATGGACTTTTCAAGAGATGATCTTTGCACTATATCCAAAGTATGATAAATTGAGCCTGGTCATTTGTACCTTGAGTGAGAATTCGATGCCCAAGATAAGTTCTTCCTTTCCAGCTTGCCATCTGCTTGCCGGTGGCCTTAGATGCTTGCCTTCCATCTCAGCTGGCTTCATTCTCCAAATGTACTCGATGGAGGGAAACCCATGGAACTTCTTCCCAACCCCTTTTATGCCTGCATTCTTTTATTACAAATCCATATTCAGAGAAGTTAATACATACAGATTTACAATATGACTATAAAGAGCACCAAAAGGCGGGCACCGTGACACCGGTGGCTGAATAGCTGGGTTATTATAACAGCTGCCTTTCAACTATTTTCAAGAGCTCTCCTTAGCCTTTTGTGCGAAAGTCTTTGGTGAAAGAGTCAAGTGTGTACAGCGATAAGACCTTGGCTACGTAATCACCAGCCTTCAGTCTCCATTGACGGCACCATGCGGCCAATTCACAAACATTTTCATATTAATATCGAGCAATTTCCCTACATTCTAATCCATCAAAGTAGGCTATTAATCCTTCTCTGTAGCGTCTGCTATTCAAATGCTAACAATTTTCTCCTCACACACGAAAACATTTGTCCTACAGCTCCTTATACAAAGACCGGCATATTGTCAGCGGTGATTGATCAGAGCGTTAATAGGAGAGTTGCAAGGTAAATCACATCAATGGAATCATAGGCCTGTGAACAACAGGAACAGAAAGGTGGGCAGAAGAGAAAGAATTCGAAGGAATCAACTGAATGTGGAAGATAATAAAAGCATGGACCCCACTGGCTGCATTAAACTGGTCCTTGTGGTCTCGTTGACTCAAGTGTCCATTAAAACAGGACTAAGTGCTCTATGGTTGAGGGATAACCTATCCGATTTTTTTCCCCAGAATTTAAAAAAAAATGCTCTGAGAAAGATTAAGAAAGGATGGATGGAGTATGGACTTGAAAACAAAGCACAGTCTATAATCTTTGCAGGACACCTGTTAAGTAAAAACCAGTTATCATCTCCTCTGATAATATTAATTAGAACAATTAATCAGTGGAACAACTTGCCTCCAGCAGTTGTGAGAATGCTCCAACACTGGAAGTTTTTAAGAAGAGATTGGACAACCATTGATCTGCAGTGGTAGAGGGTTTCCTGCAGAAGTATTCAGCCTGTTCGGACCGGTTTGGGTGAACCGGTAGTAGCGACCTGCGGGTGGGCCCGGGCCAGCCCACCCGCCCACCCACCCCGGCGCTATGCCATCCTATTTAGGCACATTTTGAAGCCGTGTGCATGTGTGCAAGCCGCGTGCATGAGCAAAGTGCATGCACAGAAGGCCGCACGTATGCGTGGAAGGGGCGCGTGTGAGAGAAGCTAGCATGCGTGCGCTCACATTTGCAAACCGGTAGGGAAAGTAAGTGAATACCACCTCTGGTTTCCTGCCTGAGCAGGGAGTTGGACTAGAAGACCTCCGAATTCCCTTCCAACTCTGTTATTCTGTTATTTTCATTCTGGTTACTGGTGAGGTTAAGGAGAAAAATTCAGAAGACTTCAAGAACAAGAGAAACATCTGAAAGGAGAGGAGGCTAACCATGCTGGTCCTCTTGTCGTAGCTGCCCTGTCATTCACCTTCCTGATCGTATTGTCCTTCTTGTCACTAATAAGATTGTTAACACTCATTTTCCAGCTGGCTGGCCATTTTCCATGGCTGTTGTTCTGAGTTTCCACTGAAAGATGGCTATGTAGCAATAGTTTTAACCGTTCAGTCGTGCCTGACTCTTGGTGACTTTATAGGCTCTCTCCATGCTTACCCTGTCAAGCACAGCTTCTTTCATCTGTTGGGCGTTCACCTTTGTAGCAGCTTTGATGGTATCAAGCTAGTGAGATCTTTGCTTGCCCCATCTTCACCGTTCCTAGCATCACTGACTTCTCCAATGAATTTGCACACATGACGTGGCCAAAGTAAACCAGACATAATCTTGTGATTTTGGCTGCCAGTGTTGCTTCTGGTTTTATACGAGATGGCTGAAGGACAACCTGCAAATAGCACACTCTTCCAATGAGCCCGGTGCTTTCGCGTGATGAACAAGGGATGATATGATAGCAGTCTTCCAGTACTTGAAGAAAAGCAAGGATCTGAAGGATCTACCCAAAGCACCTGAAGGTTGGAGAAGAACTAATGAGTGGAAGACCATGAAAGAGAGCTCCAACTTAGAACGAAGAGGAAATTTCCTGACAGTGAGAACAGTTAACCAGTGGAACGGCTTGCCTCTAGAAGTTGCAGGTGCTCCATCCTTGAGGTTTTCAAGAAGAGACTAGACAGCCATTTGTCTGGAATGGTATAGGGTCTCCTGCTCAATATAAGAAAATAAGCTAGGTTTAGTCAGAACACATTTTCTCTTTTTTTCTCTACCTATATTGTAATTTCTTTTGAGTTGTTACTTACTCCTTTTCTATTCTTTGCCTAATGTTACTTATTCCAAAAGAAGGATGAGTCTGTATCTGCCTGTTTATCCCTCCATCCCTCCACCCACCCACCCATCATCTCTCTATCTTGGAAAACATCAAGACTACAGGAGTCCTTTACCGTTTTCTGCATAGATCTTAAATCTAGATTCTCTGTTCTGAGCTGGATCTTGCTTGGGCAGCTTCCTAACCAGTCAGTTTCCCTCACCCATGGGCCACTGTCCCCCCACCTCTCTCTCCCTCCCTCCCTCCCTCCATCTCCCTCCCTCTATCTATCTATCTATCTATCTATCTATCTATCTATCTATCTATCTATCTATCTATCTATCTATCTATCTATCTATCTATCTATCTATCTATTTATCTATCTATC
>QLTV01000572.1:20168-41633 GCA_003457575.1 Thermophis baileyi
CTCCCCCCCCTCTCCTCTCCCACCCCCCCGGCCGCTCTCGCTCCCTCTCTCTCCCCCTCCCTCTCTCCCCCTCCCTCCCTCCCTCCCTCCCTCCCTCCCTCTCTCCATCCTTGTCCCAACAACCTGAGATATGACCTAGTTCCAGAATAGCACTTAGTAAAATCTAATCTAATTTACTTTGCATTTTCTCCTCCACCAGAATCTGATTACAATGCACACATCGCGTATTCTATACCAAGCCAACTTTTTTCTGCTCTTTCCCTCATATCACAACAGGTAAGCAGCCTTAAGGACCATCAGGTTTTTTATAGGATAGGTTTTCATGAACCACAGCCAAACTTCATCGGATACACTACAGATTTTGGCATCTTTGGTGGCAGGAGTTGAAAGAGGAATGAAACCCACCGAATGGCAAGAAAGATCGTTTGGAAATCAACAGTGATCACTGGAAACTTGTAGTTGTAAATCCAAGTAATATTATTCCTACAAGTAGCATCTTCATTCTTGAGGAGAAAGTAGGTTATTTTTTCTCAACAGCTTGCTAGGCCCAAATCTGTCAGATTGGGTGAACTGGTTCATATTTTGACAGAACGCTGTTGAGGAAAGGAGACCAAGAGACGAGAAGAGATGTCGATGTTTTGAGAAGACAAACCATCCAAAACTGTGTCCAGAAAGATAGCATCCTCTCATCTTAAGCATAGTGAGGCCCATCCATTCATTAGTTGATGCAAGACTGGCTTCTGGCCAGTCCCAGCACTTTCTCACAAGTTTGATCTTCTCCCATGGGCCATGATGGCCACAATACCTTAAAGTGATGCTCCTTCCTTGAAATCTTGCATCTTCTGGGACCCCAAAAGTGTGTTTTTTCCAGGCTGCCTTTTACCTTATGGAACACCATTCCCCCCCCATGATTTAATGGCCCCATACCCTTTTAGCCTTTTGGAAGACCATCAAGACTTTCTTCTTACCCAGGCACTGGGGTAGCATGAAGATGTCTGGAGTTGGTTGAAGGACATCCCAAGAGGCTGATTGAGGTTTCGTTCCAATTTTACAGTTTTACGATTTTACGATTTTTGTTTATAGTTCTGGAGCTTATTGTTGCTGTGAGCCACCCAGAGTTGTGTTTTTTTTTTAGATGGGCAGCCCCACCAACACTTTACGTAAATAAAAAAGTACAATGCAAGAGAAATAAGGAGGGATTTTCTGACAGTGAGAACAATCAAATGATGGAACAGAAGTTGCCTTCGGAAGTTGTGGGAGCTTCATCGCTGAAGCTTGCAAGAAGAGACTGGATTGCCCTTTGTCAGAAATGGTGTAGGGTCTCCTGCTTGGGCGGGGGGTGGGGGTTGGACTAGATGACCTACCAGGTCCCTTCCAACTCTGTTAATCTGTTAAAGTTGGGGAGAAATGGCCTTCTTGTTATGATTAAATGGGGAAAAGGAGACAAACGCACAAGTCCACGCTTCTTTCTATGATGGACATGTTTGTGCTGTGTTTTATGCCCACCTCTTGGCCTAACAAAGCTTCTCCTTGTTTCCTAGGATTGCCTCTCAACATCTCGGAGTGAGCCACAGTCCTTTTCAAGCATCCCTCCGGATCGGCTTCATTCTTTTGCCTCCTTCAGTTTGGAGAAGCAATAAAATCTTTCACAGGCTGACAAATAGAAAAGCAGAGCAGCCACCGAGAGTCCCCGGTTCATTCAAGAAAGCCTTCTTTTCTCATTTTAATTGGCCACCTAATTAGAATGTTTATGAGTCCTGAGATTTTTTGCCGGGGATGAAAAGGCAGGGCGGCCAATTACGCTGTAGGTGATGTGTGTGTGTGTGTGTGTGTGTGTTTTCTTTTAATCTGGCAGGATTGATTGGGTACTCCCCTACACACAACATTCTTGTCTGTCTCCCTTCTATGCAACAGTTTCTCACAACACTTTGATTTGAAGTCATGTAGCTCCCAAGTCAAGATTTTACATCAAGCTGTATTTATTCAATAGTTGGGTTTTTTTTTTCTTTTAGGGATAGAATTCCATACCTTGTCTCTGTGTATCTCTCTCTCTCTCTCTCTCTCTCTCTCTCTCTCTCTCTCTCTCTCCCTCTCTTTCTCTCCCTCTCTCTCCCTCTCTTCCTCTTCTCATTGAACATTCCTGAAAATACCTTAGCATAACCAAGAACAGGAATCGGGTGCCAGTAAGGTTTATAACTTCGCCCAACCCACTGGTTAGAGATAAGGCTGAAGACAGAGGCCTTTGATGGACTTGATTCATTCCCCAGCTTTGTCTTCTCCGGCTCAGGGAATGACTTCATTCTAGGAGGTCATTCAAGTCAAGGTAATAAACTTTCCAAAATTCACATGGACGTTCTCCCTCCATAGAAAGCTTCAGGGGGGGAAGGAAGGAAGGAAGGAAGGAAGGAAGGAAGGAAGGAAGGAAGGAAGGAAGGAAGGAAGGAAGGAAGGAAGGAAAGAAAGAAAGAAAGAAAGAAAGAAAGAAAGAAAGAAAGAAAGAAAGAAAGAACTGGCCTATTAGCTTCTATTTTAAGAATACATGACACAGACAGACACACAGACACAGACACACAGAGACTGCACGCATGAGCGCAAACACACACACACACACACACACACACACACACGATCCTTGAAGAAGATGTGGCTAAGCTGTGAATTGATGTCCCTTAAACCTCCACTTAAAAATATTCAAGCCATAACTCAACATTCCGGGTGTCTCAGTAATATTCAATTTCAAATTTATGGCATTTTCAAATAGGACGATTTCCCTCCCATGTGCAATAAATTTTGGTGGGGGGGGGAATTGCATATGCCACCTTATCATGACAGTTGCTTTATCTACACAGCTGACTGAAGCCTCGTCACTTTCTATAATCTGAATTCACAAATCAACTGTCTTCTTCACTTCAATGATTATTGCTGATGGGCCTTTCACAAGGCAGAAAGGGGAGGGAAGGAGAGGGGGGGGGCGCGCGGCTGAAATTCCCCCAAGTTGACAAGGGTAATAGATGGAGAGGTGAGGAGAGCTATCCATCGTGGCCACTGCATTGTATTGTTTTGAGTGATACACAGCGACACAACCCCATAAACTCTCTTCCTCTTTTGACCTCAGAAAAATAAATGGGACGAGGGATCGTTGCTTAGGTGGCTCATTGCATTTAAGTGCCAGTAATCATCAAAGGAGATTTCTTGACCCCTAAAGGACTGCTTTTAGAAATGGGGACAGGGAGAATGCAAAGTTGGGGACATCTTAAAGACTAACCAACTTTGTTAGCCAGTTTTGGTCAAGTGGTTAAGGCACCAGGCTAAAAAGCTGGAAATCAAGAGTTGAAGTCCTACCTTAGCCATGGGCCCGTCACTCTCTCTCTCTCAGCCCAACCCATCTCACGGGGTTGTTGTTGCGAGGAAAATAGGAAGAGTAAGGTGCACTGGATATATTTACCTCTTTTGGAGATTCCCATTCCTATTAATTCTTTTTATTTATTTATTACCTCTTTGGAAGCTAGAGAAGATCCAAGAACAGAGGTACCAAAACACAACATGGGAGGTAAATGTCTATGGAGATTCTAGAGTCATCCAGGTCATGGTTGTCCAAAGAAATGCTTTTTTGAAAGGCAGCTGGACTTTCATGGTTTTTCCTTGAAGGCGTTTCGCTTCTCATCCAAGAACGGAAGAAGCTTCTTGGATGAGAAGCGAAATGTCTTCAATGAAAAACAAAGTCAAAATGCCTTTTGAGAAAGCATCTTTGGGACAATCATGGAAGGTGTCTTCCTGAATAGCAGTCGAGAAAGCAGGCTCCACCGACAGAGAAGACTTCTGAATCGCAGCTTGATCAAACTCTCAGGGTCGCTTCCAACAATGTACCCCCTCATGTACAGAGTGTCTATCTGCACAGCTGTTTTCGGTAAATACGGTAGGTACATATCCACAGTGGTGGGATTCAATTTTTTTACTACCGGTTCTGTGGGTGTGGCTTGGTGGGCGTGGTGTAGCTTGATGGGCGGGGCGTGGTGGGAGGGGTAGGGTCAGTGGTGGGATTCAATTTTTTTACTACCGGTTCTGTGGGTGTGGCTTGGTGGGCGTGGCTTGGCTTGGTGGGCGTGCCTTGGTGGGTGTGGCAGGGGAAGGTTACTGCAAAATCCCCATTTCCTCCTGATCAGCTGGGACTCAGGAGGCAGAGAATAGATGGGGGTGGGGCCAGTCAGAGGTGGTATTTACTGGTTCTCCGAACTGCTCAAAATTTCCGCTACCGGTTCTCCGGACTACTCAAAATTTCCGCTACCAGTTCTCCAGAACTGGTCAGAACCTGCTGAATCCCACCTCTGCATATCCACCCTTGCAATTAAAGTTTTGACATTCCTAGGCTCTTGCAGTAGAAAGAATGGAAAGGGGCTAGTCAGGTTTCGGAGCCACCAGGCCACATCCCACTATTTCTCCATAAATTGACTAAACCCAACCGTTTGGTTGATCAGATTGAGTTCATGTAAGTGGGAAACGCGGAGAAATTGCAACAGTCAGTTCTTTAAATACTGTAGCTATCAAGCGCAGCCTAATTTGGCATGTTCCAGCAGTCAGGTGCACTGTTTCCTAATTAAATTATTCAACAAAACATTGACGATAAAGCATTCTGCTAAAACCTAATTAAGAGTGTGATTCGATAAAAGCCCATTCTGCAGTTTTCATTTACATTTTCAAAGATGGAAGGGCCCATCGCGGGAGTAAAGGCGGGGGGGGGGGGAGAGAGGGAATGGTCCCCGTGTCACTATGTCATGCCATATATATCTTCCACTTTGCAGATTCCATCAAATGTTTCTTTTCATGAGGAAGACTTTTTGAAGGATAGAGAGAAGTGTTGCAGATTCAGATCTTAGCAAATCATTCGTGATGGGTGGCCCTTTTCACTAATATTACAAGGAAGGAAGGAAGGGAGGGAGGGAGGGAGGAAGGGAGGGGAAAGAAAATGAAAGAGAAAAGGAAGGATGGATGGAGTCTAAAGAAAGGGAGGGAGGGAAGGAGGGAGGGGAGAGAAAATGAAAGAGAAAAGGAACGGAGGGAGGGAGGAAAGGGGAGGGAGGGAGGAAGGCAGAGGTGGGTTTCAGCAGGTTCTGACTAGTCCTGGAGAACCGGTAGCGGAAATTTTGAGTAGTTCAGAGAACCGGTAAATACCACCTCTGACTGGCCCCGCCCCCATCTATTCTCTGCCTCCCGAGTCCCAGCTGATCGGGAGGAAATGGGGATTTTGCAGTAACCTTCCCCTGGAGTGGGGAGGGAATGGAGATTTTACAGTATCCTTCCCCTGCCATGTCCACCAAGCCACGCCCACCAAGTCATGCCACGCCCACCAAGCCACGCCCACAGAACTGGTAGTAAAAAAAATTGAATCCCACCACTGGAGGGAGGGGAGAGAAAATGAAAGAGAAAAGGAAGGAAGGATGGAGTCTAAAGAAAGGGGGGAAGAGGGAAAGAAAGAGTGAAGAAAAAAGGAGGGAGGGAGGGAGGGAGGGAGGGAGGGAAGGAAGGAAGGAAGGAAGGAAGGAAGGAAGGAAGGAAGGAAGGAAGGAAGGAAGGAAGGATAGATAATTTAGCAAAGGCATCATTAAGTGGCCTCCTTGAAGACTTGGCCCATTTTCAAGCTACATATGGTCCATAATCTTTTAAAACGTGCAACTCGAGTCTCAATTTAATTATGTAATAGCCCAAATGGAATTACACTGCAGATGAAGTGCTGTGCCTCAGCACAAGCCCAAGCAGAGGCTGAAGCTGAATCGCCTGACCTACGCTGTTTTAATGGGGCTGCTTACATTGCAGAGTTAAACATGGATTTATGTCTCATAAGCAAATAGCAAGCATGTAACATTTCCCAGGCATTGTGGGAAAATACCCACTAGTGGAGCAGGCCTCCTTCAGTGGGATTTTACCAGCCTGGAGGTGTGTTTTTACACATTGGGTTTTGCTTTGTTTTTTAATTACATCTACAGAAAAATCAAGATCTAGTAAAAAGAAGCCATCTATTGCAAAAGCCTCTGGTTGCTAGGAACATCATGTGTTTTGACTGTGGTCAACTAATTCTTGTTCATCTCAATGTTTGCAGGACAATTGATGTTGCATATGTCAGACAGATAGGTACAGATAGACAGACAGATAGATACACCTTTGCCATTTGGCGGGGGGGATAGTACCGTGCTGTAGAGATATTGGAGCTTGGGACCCTGCTTTCTTTGGAGATTCCATAAGGCCATCACTTCTTGTGGCCTAGTCTGGATCCTTCCTAAATTAGGCATTGTGTTTCAGGAAAGATTTAGACAAGTGGAACAGGCACCAGGAAAGACAGCAAAAATGATTAGGATTCTGCACAATGAATACCATAAAGAAAGAGTGCAGAAATGGAAGGGGTGGGGGAAACAAGGCTAAATGGGGATATGACAATACCCTTCAAGAATAGATGATAGACAGACAGATATAGAAGATAGACAGATTGATGATAGATAGTGTGTGTGTGTGTGTGTGTGTGTGTGTGTGATAGAGAGAGAGAAAGAGAGAGAGAGAGAGAGATAGAGAGAGAGAGAGAGAGAGAAAGAGAGAGGATGGATGATGCATGGATGGGTGGAAACAGATAGATGGATGAACAGACAGATATAGACACACACAGAGAGATGATAGATAACGATAGTGTGGGGGGGGAGGAGAGAGAGAGAGAGAGGATGGAAACAGATAGATAGATGGATGGACAGACAGACAGATTTAGTTTTAAAAATATTGTTTTTATTCTTACGCTTCCTATGTTGGTCTATGACCATAATACAGATTTGATTGATTGACTTTTCAAATAACTAAAGAACAATTGGCAACTCCAAATCTCAACTAACAAATGCTCTGTCTTACACATTGGCAACAAAAATAAGAACACCAAATACAAGCTGGGTGGATACAACCTCGTAGATGACCCTTACTCTGTCAAGGACCTAGGAGTACTCATCTCAAACGATCTAAGCCCCAGAGCTCACTGTAACAGCATTGCCAAAAAGGCATTAAGAGTTGTTAACCTAATCTTGCGAAGCTTCTTCTCCGGTAACACTGTACTGCAAACTAGGGCATACAAAACCTTTGCCAGACCAATCCTCGAATACAGCTCGTCTGCCTGGAATCCACACTGCATATTGGACATTAATACAATTGAGTGGGTCCAGAGGTATTTCACGAAAAGAGTACTCCACTCCTCTGCTCACAATAGAATACCTTATGCCACCAGGCTTGAAATTTTGGGCTTGGACAACCTTGAACTACACCACCTACGGTCTGACCTAAGCATAGTACACAAAATTGTCTGCTACAACGTCTCACCTGTCAACGACTACTTCAGCTTCAACCGCAATAATACACGGGCAAACAATAGATACAAACTCAAGGTAAACCGCTCCAAACTCGATTGCAGAAAATATGACTTCAGCAACAGAGTGATCAACACCTGGAATGCTCTACCTGACTCCGTTGTTACATCCTCAAACTCCCATAGCTTTAACCTTAAACTGTCTACCGTGGACCTCACCCCATTCCTAAGAGGTCCGTAAAGGGGGCGTGCATCAGCGCACCTGCGTGCCTACCGTCCCTGTCCTACTGTCCCCATTTATTTGTACTCATTTCCTGTGCTCATGTCCATGTTTATATTTATACTTGTCATCTTGCATAGGTTTGACAAAACTAAATAAATAAATAAATGTCTTAAAAAGACCATTCTGCCTTGTCCCAGAGTATCATTCTCTTCCATGACTAAAAATATATTTTGCTTATATGTTAAGAAAAACCCAGAACAACTTGATAATGAAACTAGTTACCCAAAGCAATGAAAAATTCCCTTTTGCTGAATGTGTTTAAATAGAGGTCAGGTTGCCTTTGGTCAATGAAGCTTTCATCTATAGTCCAACACTGAACAGTTGGTCACCCAATTTCATTATTTGGTGTTCACATTCCAAATCTCGACCTAATTTTCAAGTATGCAAGTATAGCGTTGAGGACCAGACTTAAATTAAAGACAAGCTTTGATTAGACTGGATTTGGTAGCCAGAATGAACAGACATTCTCCAAAACGAGAGATATAAATCCAACACATCATTGCTTTGATTTCATGTCATCCTATAATCACAACCCATGGTGATTTTCCAGCTACTTAAAAAAAAAAAGTCTGAAATTTATACTGTAAAATTAATGCCTAAGATCATAAAATTCTACCTTAGCAAACACAAAAGCCCATTTGATTAACTACAAATAGAAATCCCTAGAGCTAAAAACTGAATAAGGTTCAAGCCACATCAAATTATTTTCCTGCCTGATAAAGCTATTATCACACTTAGAACATTTACAATGCAGAACTACATTCCTTTGATCATCTTATAAAATTAATTGATCTTGCTTATCTTTTGTACTATTTCAAATTATTTTAATTGAGAATATTAAGAGAAGTAATGGTAACAACTAACACATTTATTAGCTGCTGACGTTCAACGCACTAATGTCATTTTCATAATCTGAATTCCTCTAAAACAAAATTCCATTCTTAATGGAATTTACATATAGATCACCTCCAGACACAAATAATTTACTATTACTTTAAGTCCTAAGGGACAGGCAGAAACACTGTGAAAAATCATTCCAGTCATACTTAATTTTAATTATTCTTTCAAATCAGATAAAACCCCCGAAGTTAAATTCTCATAATTAAATAGAAATTAAAAGTTCTAGGAGCCTGATTCTTCCCATTCTAATTTTAAATGCAAATTGGATACAGGAACACAGAGTTGTACCTGTGTCAAAATAATGGTAGACTCACACAAAAATTCAGGAGGCTTGTTTAATCTGAAGAATCAAGAAATATCTTCAATTTGTTGGATCTTGAATCCTTCTTTTAGTATAGTTCTTTTCAAGTCCCAGGACTGAAAAGGGAGATCCACCTTAAGAATTAAGCTTTAAGTTTTAAGATGACAAGTTGACATCTATGTCTGTGTCATCAGAAGGAAGATTTATACCACCAGACTTGAAATTTTAGGCGTAGACAACTTAGAACTCCGCCATCTATGATACGACCTAAGTGTAGCAAATAAAATTATCTGCTACAATGTCCTACCCGTCAATGAATACTTCAGCTTCAATCACAACAATACACGAGCACACAATAGATACAAACTTATGGTAAACCGCTCCAAACTTGATTGCAGAAAATATGACTTCAGTAACAGAATTGTCAATGCCTGGAATGCACTACCTGACTCTGTGGTTTCTTCCCCAAACCCTCAAAACTTTAACCTTAGACTGTCTACTGTCGACCTCACCCCATTCCTAAGGGGTCCTTAAAGAGCATGCATAAGCACACCAGAGTGCCTACCATCCCTGTCCTAATATTCCCTTTTATTCGTATCCATTTCTTGTATTCATAATCATGTTTATACTTATATCTGTTATCTAATACATGCTTGACTAAATAAATAAATAAATAAACAAACAAACAAACAAACAAACAAACAAACAAAATTTGACCCAAGACTCAAGAAAGTATCTGAGATGGTTTGTGGTAGAATAAATGGCTTCCAGGAAGAACTTTGCAGGTTCAACCACCAATCTCTGCAAACAGAGGTGGAAAATTTTTATCTAAAATGCCAAAATTAGCTTTAGGACTGGAGCCTTCCCACCTTTCAAGACTTCTGATTCTACTATAAAATAGACCCCAGACGGATTGAAATTGTATGAAGCATATGAAGAATGGTTGCAGGAATTAGGTATGGCCAGTCTAGAGAAAAGAAGTACTAGGGGTGACACAGAGGTGGGTTTCAGCAGGTTCTGACCAGTTCTGGAGAACCGGTAATAGAAATTTTGAGTAGTTCGGAGAACCGGTAAATACCACCTCTGACTGGCCCTGCCCCCATCTATTCTCTGCTTCCCGAGTCCCAGCTGATCGGGAGGAAATGGGGATTTTGCAGTAACCTTCCCCTGGAGTGGGGAGGGAATGGAGATTTTGCAGTATCCTCCCGCTGCCACGCCCACCAAGCCATACCTACCAAGCCACACCACGCCCACCAAGCCACGCCCACAGAACCGGTAGTAAAAAAAATTAAAACTACCACTGGGGTGACATGATAGCAGTATTCCAGTACTTGAGGGGCTGTCACAAAGAAGAGGGGGTCAACTTATTTTCCAAAGCCCCAGAAGGCAAGACAAGAAACAATGGATGGAAACTAATCAAGAAGAGAAGCAACTTGGAATTAAGTAGAAACTTCCCAACAGTGAGAACAATTAACCAGTGGAACAGCTTGCATTCAGAAGTTGTGGGTGCTTCATCATTGGAGGTTTTCAGAAAATATCTTGTCTCAAATGGTATAGGATTTCCTGCTTGAGCAGGGGGTAGGACTAGAAGACCTCCAAGGTCCCTTCCAGCTCTATTCTGATTGTAGACTGTTTGCAGATACATTCACTAACTTTTCTCTTTGCTGTTTGTCCTACATGTACGGTAGTCCAGGCAAGGCAGAGGGAGGAAACGCACTGGAGTTAATTAGCAATAAACCAGGGAGAATTGCCTGTTTCTTCCAAGTGAGTCCTTTTCGGTGGCTTGTCAGTTTCAGAGAGAATAATTGCCTAGAAATACAATTGTCCAGGAAAACAATGGGGACATGCAGAATTGCAAACCACTGGTCACAGAGTCATCTGATCAGCCAGAGGCTCGTCTCATGCCAGAATGAAGGCTGCATCATTGTCTAATAATCGCCTGAGCCAATCTGACGCCGTATAAACGCGAGGTGGGCTTTTAAATTACTTCATTAATGCTGTTTCATCTTATTTAAAACCTCGCGGCTCTTGCTGCCGTTTTTCTTCAATGGCTTTATACTTGGTCTGTTTCCGTTTCATTGTCCTCCTTGAATTCTGCGAGCCGTCATGAACAGTGTTTGGTAGGGGGAAAGGAAGATAGAAGGAACTGAAATAAAAACTGAAATAATCAAAATGAATTGGTTTTATACACCAGGAATTCCTCTTACATCTTTTCAAACTCAGCTCCAAGTACATAGGTTGCTGGAAACGTGGCTAGATACGTCCTCATCTTCATTATCTGCTCCTGTTGGGGTATCACAAAGGTTAATGCAGATTTTTGGGGTGCTTAAAGCTCAGTTGATATAATGATCCAATGAAAACTGATGGATATTGAGAAAGTTGCGCCTTAAATGGGTCTTAAAACCTGGGTCTGCTAGGAGCCCAGTGGGGTCATTCCATGCTGGACATAGTGCATTAAGAAGAGCCAAGGTGGCACAGTGGTTTAGAGTGCAGTACTGCAGCTACTTCAGATGACTGCTAGCTGCAGTTCAGCAGTTCAAATCTCACCGGCTCAATCAGGTTGACTCAGACTTCCATCCTTCCGAGGTGGGTAAAATGAGGACCCAGATTGTTGGGGGCAATATGCTGACTCTGTAAACCGCTTAGAGAGGGCTGTAAAAGCACTGTGAAGTGGTATATAAGTCTAAGTGCTATTGCTAAGTGCTATTGCTATCTTATCTTCACCCCATTTGTGTTTTGCTTTCTAGTTTATTCGTCTTTTTGTTAACTTTTAATGTTTTATATTCCCCCTGTTTTTATGGTGTTTTCACTCCACAGTGAGATTAGCAGCACAGAAATTTAATAAATAGAAATGGGAAAAATATTCCCATTTTTATGATGTTGTAAGCCGCTCAAACTCAACAGTAAGATGGGTGGCATATACATTTAATAAAGAAAGAAATTATAAGCCTACAACATCTGGGAGACAGTGGAGGATGGGGATCTGGCGTGATGTGGCCCATGGGGCCGTGAAGAGTTGCACACAACTTAGTGACTCAACCACAACAACCATGAAAGTTGCTGTCTTCATGTTGAAGGTCTCTGTAGAAGATCTGTGAACAGCAAAGAAGACATATATAAATTCTGGCTCTAGATATGAAACCAGGGGATATTTGTAGGAGATGGTGAGTTCTAGTCCCATTTTAGTCATGAAATGGCTGAGTGACTTTGGGCTAATCATCAGGAGATGGTGAGTTCTAGTCCCATTTTAGGCATGAAAACCAGCTGGGTAACTTTGGGCCAATTACCAAGAGACAGTGAGTTCTAGTCCCACTTTAGCCATGAAAGCTAAGAATAAAGCAATTACAGGATTAAAACATTAAGCCATCAGAGATTAAAAATTAAAACTTTAAAAGTAGTATTAACTTGGATAAAAAGACAAGGTGGAGGTGGGATCTTCTCCTAATCTATTAGCCACCTTCAAAATGAGGGCCTCAAACCAGCTGGCAAAGGTTTTCAGGTTCTTTCGGAAGGCCAAGAGGGTGGGGGTGGATTAATATTATTGTATAATATATGTATTATTGCTGGGCTCAGTAGCTTCCCCAGTGGCTTCCCCAATGTGCACAAACCTATTTGGCCTCAGCTGATCCATTGCTTTTTACCTACCCAGAGGCGTATTAACCGGTCATGGGAGACCTCGGGGGCAAAAGCCAACTCCTGTGGCTAAACAGGCATTTTACTGCTCCCTTCCACATGGACCCTTAATGTGAAGCAGGGCAACGAATTTTGTTCCTCTCAATTAATTATCATGGGGCCAGCTCAAGTGAGCGGAGAGATGTCTGCTCGTCTCTCCATTGCATGCCATTTTTAATTCCATTCTAGACTAATTACAGCATGGTACTTAAAGATTACGACCGATTAATAATGTTCTGGAGTGCTTTCCTTTGCTTCTTTCTTGCTGCCAGATGGAGCAGTGTAGATTAGTCACCGCTCCGTAATCAGCACACACAGCGGGAAAAAAAAGTGGAAAGTGTTAGCCACCCTTGGCTGACCTGCTTTGATGAACCTTGTGCATTATAAGCCAGCTCCACAATGAAGGTTGCACTTCATTTGTCTTTCCAGAGGTGCAGAAAGAACAGGGTTACTATTTCTCTTCCCTTCCCCCCCCCAATGGTTATTTTAAGAATCCTCAATATTTTTGTAGCAAATTGACTAGGTGGGGAATACCAGTCCCTGATTTCCTTGGCATCTGATCAGCCCCCTGGAACCTGAGATTCAGTAGCACCAGTTTAATTTTGAACGGGGTCAAAGAGATTTTGACCCCCTAAAAGTGGTGGACAGTTGCAGCCCTGTGTCCTTTTTAGAAGAATGCTTATAGCACACACAACACAATAACAGAGTGGGAAGGGACCTTGGAGGTCTTCTAGTCCAACACCCTGCTTAAGCAGGAGACTCTATACCCGTGATGGTGAACCTATGGCATGTGTGCCGGAAGTGGCACGCAGAGCGATCTCTCCGGGCACGCGAGCCATCGCCTGTTGCTCTTCCGGGTTCCGGCACGCTGGCCAGCTGGTCTTCACATCAGTGGTAGGTTTCACTTACCTTTGCTACTGGTTTGGGAATGGGAGCGCGCGGGCACGGGTGTGCGCTTTGTGCGCACACAATGCTTCTGCGCATGCGCAGAACCTTCTGCACACCACAGAGCACTTTTGATGACATCCGGGCGGGTGGGCAGAGCCTCCCGCCTCCGCTAACGGTTCACCCTATCTGGGGTGAACCGGTAGCAACCCACCACTGCTTCACATGCATGGGAGCGCCGGAAACTGGAAGAGCAGCCGCCCGGTGTGCATGCACATGCTGAGCGGTTGCTCTTATGATTTCCAGCATGTGTATGCACACCAGCCCCCTGGTCTTCTGGTTTCTGGCGCACATGTGCACTGGCCAGCTGGTCTTTGCGCACGCATGCGCACCAGAAACCAAAAGACCAGGTGGCCGGTGCACATGTGCACGCACGCACTCCCATTTTGGCACTCGGTGCCAAAAAGGTTCGCCAACACTGGTCTATACAATTCCAGACAAATGGCTGTCCAATCTCTTCTTAAAAGCCTCTAGTGATGGAGCACCCACAACTTCTGGACTCAAACCGTTCCACTGATTAATTGTTCTGAGTGTCAGGAAATTTCTCCTTAGTTCCAGGTTGCTTCTCTCCTTGATTAGTTTCCATCCATTGTTTCTTGTCCTGCCTTCTGGTGCTTTGGAGAATAGCTTGGCTCCCTTGAAATATTGGAACACTGCTATCCTGTCTCCCCTAGTCCTTCTTTTCACTAGACATACCCAATTCCAGCAAGTGTTCTTTAAATGTTTTAGCCGCCAGTCCCCTAAATCCTCTTTGTTGCTCTTCTCTGCACTCTTTCCAGAATCTCAACATCTTTTTTATGTTGTGGCGACCAAAACTGGATACAGTATTCCAAGTGTGGTCTTACCAAGGCATTATAAAGTGTATAACTTCACGTGATCTTGATTCTATATATTTACTATATATTTATGTACAGTGGTGTGTTGCTACCGGCTTTACAACCGGTTCGCTGAGTGCGCGCTTCGCTGCGCGCACGTGCGTGTGCAGTTCAGAGGAAATAGAACTTCCATGTTGCAAACTAGGCAAGGAGCATGGAAACAGCTGCGGAGCTGTTGCTCCCCTGATCAGCTGGGCTTGTATAATTAAAAGGTCAGTATAACCCAGGGGCGGGTGGGCCCACTTTCACGGATACAGAGAACCGATTCTCTCTCGGCTTGGAGTCAGAGGTACCGGTTCTAAAGAACTGGGCCGAACCCACAGCAACCCACCACTGTTTATGTATAGTACATATACTTATACTTATACTTATACTTATACTTATACTTATACTTATACTTATACTTATACTTATACTTATACTTATACTTATACTTATACTTATACTTATACTTATACTTATACTTATACTTATACTTATACTTATACTTATACTTATACTTATACTTATACTTATACTTATACTTATACTTATACTTATACTTATACTTATACTTATACTTATACTTATACTTATACTTATACTTATACTTATACTTATACTTATACTTATACTTATACTTATACTTATACTTATACTTATACTTATACTTATACTTATACTTATACTTATACTTATACTTATACTTATACTTATACTTATACTTATACTTATACTTATACTTATACTTATACTTATACTTATACTTATACTTATACTTATACTTATACTTATACTTATACTTATACTTATACTTATACTTATACTTATACTTATACTTATACTTATACTTATACTTATACTTATACTTATACTTATACTTATACTTATACTTATACTTATACTTATACTTATACTTATACTTATACTTATACTTATACTTATACTTATACTTATACTTATACTTATACTTATACTTATACTTATACTTATACTTATACTTATACTTATACTTATACTTATACTTATACTTATACTTATACTTATACTTATACTTATACTTATACTTATACTTATACTTATACTTATACTTATACTTATACTTATACTTATACTTATACTTATACTTATACTTATACTTATACTTATACTTATACTTATACTTATACTTATACTTATACTTATACTTATACTTATACTTATACTTATACTGTATATGTATATGTATATGTATATGTATATGTATATGTATATGTATATGTATATGTATATGTATCTTGCTTGCTCGGGAAGAATAAACTGCAATGGTAGAGAAAATGGCAGGGAGCTGGCATTACGATTATTTTTAATGCCAAGCAAGTACAATATGAAAAGTTTGCACAAATAGAAATGTGTGGCAGAGCGAGTCTCCACCTATTTGCCTCCAGATAAATAGATGTTTTGTGATTAGCCACCCCATTATGACAGCTGTGAAATAGCCTCAGGGTAGCCACAAAGCGAACGTAACCTCAAAAATTTTGCCAGCTCCGTTTTCAGAAGGTTTCCTATATGCTGGGTCTCTGCGTATCCTCACGTTTAAAAAGTTTCCATCCCTACAATGGAGAACTGGGAAAATGTCCCTCTGTGGGTTTCTCTTCGGTCTCTGCCATCTTCCACTCAACTTCCTGGAGTAGCTACTGCCAGATAATATTTAGACTTCTTCTTCTTCTTCCTTTTTTTTTTTTTTGCAAGCATGAATTAAGGACAGCAATTAAGACATCCTGGAAGGAAACCTGTCGGAGAACTGACCCACATCTAGGAGAGACAGCTAGCGAGCGCGCGTCTAATGATGGGCTCTCTCTAGTGTGAAGGAAAAGTAGGTTGAACTGCATAAATGCAGAGAAGGTATTTATTACCTCTTAGCAAGTTAATCCTTGTCAACCCTAATCTGTATTATGCTATTTCTAATGGCAGGTGTGTTCCTAATTCATTAAACAAGGCAAAGAAGGCTCATTTTTTGCATTTCTTGCAGTGACCGAATGCCACTAGCTATATCTCCTGAAAGTGACAGGCCAAAACAATCTTTTAAAAGTTCCGAAATGCCACCTTCGCTCAAAATCACCCCGAAATGTACAACCATTGACAGAATATTGGGTCACCAGAAAAGAATTGACTGAAAATATCCCTCACTTTTCTTTCTATTAACAGAAGTTATTAATATTCTGCTATGATATCTTAATTACAAATACTATTAACCAATGTCTAGTTTGAGTCTTGAAATTTATGTTTTGCCCCATAGGTATCCTATAAGGCCCCTAATTACCCCTAGATGCTCCATCACTGGAGATTTTTAAGAAGAGATTGGATAACCATTTGTCTGAAATAGTATAGGGTCTCGTGCCTGAGCAGGGGGTTGGACTAGAAGACCTCCAAGGTCCCTTCCACTCTGTTGTTCTGTTCTGTTCTATATATACACGCACATATAAATATAAATGCACAGACAGTTGTCTCAAAACCCTTCGGTATTTGAAATGATGTAGTGGATCAAGCTATTGAAAGCAGCAAAAGATTTTCAGAAAAAAAATGTAAAGAATTATTTCACTTTGTTGGATTTCTCTCTTCACTCCTATTTACTTTGGTAGAGCCAAAAAAGAAAAAGAGAAGGAGAGAAAGAAAGATGAGAAAGGAAAACAAACAAACAAGAGAAGGTTCAAATGGAGATTTTGCATTGGATGAAAAACCCTTTAAAAATCAGCTGTGCTGTAGCCACTACTATGGGAGAAATCTGAATAACAGAATAACAGAGCTTGAAGGGACCTTGGAGGTCTTCTAGTCCAACCCCCTGCCCAAGCAGGAGACCCTATGTCATTTCAGACAAATGGTTGTCCAATCTCTTCTTAAAAACCTCCAGTGATGGAGCACCCACAACTTTTGAAGGCAAGTTTAGCAGGGGTGGGTTCTAACTTACCTCACTGCCGGTTCGCTTTCTCCCGCGCCGCGTGGCTGCGCCTCGTGGGTGTGCATGCACTTCACACGCGCGCATGCGCAGTGCCAAAAAATAAAAAAATCCCCCCCCCAAAAAGCCAGAAACAAGATGGCGATGCATGCGCAGTGCCAGAAATTCGGCTTCTGCGCATGTGCAGAAGGAAAAAAAAAACCCGGGAAAAAATTCCCCCCCTAAAAAAATTCCCCCCCCCAAAGTTTTTAAAAAAGCACCAAAAACAAGATGGCGACGCATGCGCAGTGCCAGAAACTCAGCTTCTGCGCATGCTCAGCTTCTGGAGCATGCAAAAAAAAAAAAAAACCTGGAAAAAATTCAAAAAAATAAAAATTCAAAAAAATAAAAATAAAAGATGGCGGCGCCTACGGACCGGCACCAACAGAACCAGTTCTGTGATGTCACCGTGATGTCACCAGTTGGTCGCTACCGGTTCGGCCGAACCGGTCCGAACCGGGAGGAACCCACCTCTGAAGTTTAGGATTTAGGGTTGATCATTTCTATCTTCCAATTTATCTTTGCTTTTTTTTTTCTTTGCTTTTTTTAAGTGTGTATGCAAACATCCACAAAACACCCTGGGATAACATCATCCCCATGTTTATTTTCAAAGAATGCTTCTGAGATGTGCGGTAGGCGATTCCTAGAAGCATCTCAGAAATGAAAAGTTGTACTAGGGTGTTGTGACCCAGCGCGGCAAACCCCCAGAAAGCCACACACACACACACACACACACACACACACACACACACACACACACACAAATGGACTGTTTTCCATTTATCATGATTCCAGAACCCTTCACTTTTGAAAATGTTTTAGGGGCAGGTGTCAAATTCCTACCCAAGGAAAAACAAACAGTACACAACGAGCAAAAGGAGAAACAAACACTTCCCTGCAGCATGAAAATTCCTTTCCAATAAGTGCTGTTGGATAATTCTTTCTGAAAAAAATGGAGTGGGGAATAAATACTTTGCCTGCAGGCCTCTCAGAGTCTTGCTTTTATTTTGGAATAGTGTCAAAACTGAAGGAAATCTGGGAGTACATCTCAATTCACTGGTCCATTCTGTTAATGGAAATTTGAGTTAATCTATTATTAATTTAAAATGTATACACTAGTACAGGAATTGGTCCATCCTGCCATTCTAAAACAGCTGCATTAAGTTACACTATGGGAACTTCCTCTTCGGTCTCGAACTCCAGTGCCGGAGCTACAGACCGCTCTTGCCACCCTATGGTCTGTTCCTGGTCGTCCGGATCCATGAGCAGCTGCACGGGATGGGGGCAAGCCACAACATAGGGAGCTGTGATTAAACCACAACATTCCAGGTGTTATTTTTTTAAATAAAATAATCTGAGCAACAGCGATGACACAGTGTCAGGGAGGACCAAGAAAATGTAGGCACTCCTGGAGGTATGCGTGGCCTTCACTGTATTGGCCCCTCAAAGCCAATTCTTATTTTGCATTTCTTTAAAGCCTTTGTGATATCTAAGCAATGCCCATTGAAGCAAACCCCCTGCTTATAATGCCTCTGTGCACTAGGAATGTGTCTGGAGAAGGAAGGATGGAGATGCAGAGTTGTTGTGGTGTTGTGGTAGACATGGAGCTCCAGGTTCTAATCCTCCATCAGGTATGAAAGCCAGCTGACTGTCTCTGAGCCAATCACGGTCTTACAGTCCTGATGTGGGAAGTTGAAAAGCATGTACTTCTTCAACTTACAACAGTTCGTTTACTGTCTATTTGAAGTTACAACAGCACTGAAAAAAGTGACTTATGACCATTTTTCACACTTACAACCATCCTCATGGTCACGGGATCAAAATTTAGATGCTTGGCAACTGGCATGTACTTATGACGGTTGCAGTGTCCCGGGGTCACGTGATCCCCTTTTGCGACTTTCGGACAAGGAATGTCAACGGGGATGCCAGATTCATTTAACAACCGTGTCACTAACTTAACAACTACAACGATTCACTTAACAACCGTGGCCAGAAAGCTGGTAAAATGGGGCAAAACTCACTTAACAAATGTTTCACTTAGCAACAGAAAAATCGGGCTCAATTGTGGTCGTAAGTCAAGGACTACCCCTATTATCCAACCCAAACTGGATCGACGAGGTAGATTGATGATCCATCAACCCCGGTGAAGAGGGCTTTATTCCCCAATGGATGGATTCAGATTGTGGCATCTTAACAAATAAACTGTTTCAGAAATAAAAAGGGTATTACTGCAAGCAATTCCCTGGTCAATTATTTGATTTATGGTTATTTTAATAAGTGTGCAGACACATCGCCTTCCACACGCACGCGGGGGGAAAAACCCCGGCAAATGTTGTACTTTAACTCAATTACAAAGACTTAAGATGTATACACAGGGAAGTGGGTGGCATTTTTTAAACTTATAATCCATTAAAAGCAAGTAATGAAGGGGAAGGATTTATGAGGTGTATAAAATTATACATTGAAGGGTATATGGCCATGGGAGGAGGGCAGGGTTTTTTTAATCACATAAGGTAGGCGATTAATTGCTTTTACCAATTCACGCACTACCCTATTCATTAACATAATAACCTCTTGAGAATGTGTCCTACGTGCTAATAATATTAATTGCATTTGGATTAATGAACAACATCCATGCTCGGTTCCCCGGGGAAACCATGATGTCCCTTATAGAGCCTGGCCACTGTTATCCGACAGACCCAGTTTGTTGAAGCAAACATGGAAAGTTGGAAGTTTTGTTCTTCCTCTCTCCCTCTCTCCCTCCCTCCCTCTCCCTCTCCCTCTCCCTCTCTCTCTCTCTCTCTCTCTCTCTCTTGAGGGGTGGAGGGGGTCGGAGGAACATTTAGCAGCATTCTTGGGGTTTATATTTCTATCTCATTGAACAGAACACCGCCAAAAATGGATTATAGCCAGCTATAATCATTAGAGTGTCTGCAAATAAAATTAGGAAGAGGGTGACAGAAGATATTAAGATTCTGCTATGATACCTTAATTACAACTACTATTAACCAATGTCTAGTCTGAATCTTGAAATGTATGTTTTGCCCCATAGGTATCCTATAAGGCCCCTAACTATTCCTATATGCTCCATCACTGGAGATTTTTAAGAAGAGATTGGACAACCATTTGTCTGAAATGGTACAAGGTCTCCTGCTTGAGCAGGGGATTAGACTAGAAGACCTCCAAGGTCCCTTCCAACTCTGTTGAAGATGAAAACCTCTAGTGTTGGAGCACTCACAACTTCTGGAGGTAAATTGTTCCACTGGAGGCAACACTGCAGGTGAAATCAGGTTAAATCCAGGTCTTCCTTCCTTCCTTCCTTCCTTCCTTCCTTCCTTCCTTCCTTCCTTCCTTCCTTCCTTCCTTCCTTCCTTCCTTCCTCCTTGCCTACCAACACTGCTAATTTCTCAGTTGGAAGCAAGCAGATGACTATTCTTGTTGAGCTTTAGTGTCCTAACCAGTTTTCTACTGCGATTCTATCCAAGGATGAATATGGCCAGATCCTTTGTATTCTAGATCCACACTCAGCTAGCAGAATATTCAAGGAAATCCCTAATTTGATCTGCCTACAGTTTTCTTGGATCAGGATGGAAAGTATGAAGGAACCAGGTACATTTGACCAGATGGGGAGAGGAAGAAGGATTAAAACCCAGCCATGCTACTTTTTAAGAGGGAAGGAAATTGACTCCTATTGAGAAATAATTTTTGAAATTCAGCAGCTTCCCAAAGAAATAGCAATCGCCCTTAGACTTATACACCGCTTCACATTGCTTGACAGCCCTCTCTAAGCGGTTTACAGAGTCAGCATCTTGCCCCCCCCCCACAACAATCTAGCTCCTCATTTTACTGACCACAGAAGGATGGAAGGCTGAGTCAAGTTTGAGTCGGTTGGGATCGAACTCCTGGCAGTGGGCAGAATCAGCCTGCAATTCTGCATTCTAACCACTGCACCACCGCGGAAGGAAGGCAGGAAGGCAGGAAGGAAGGAAGGAAGGAAGGAAGGAAGGAAGGAAGGAAGGAAGGAAGGGTTAAGTTATGGGGAAGGAAGGAAGGAACGAGTTATGGGGTGAGAGGAAGGAAGGAAGGAAGGAAGGAAGGAAGGAAGGTCGGGTTAAGTTATGGGGAAGGAAGGAAGGAACGAGTTATGGGGTGAGAGGAAGGAAGGAAGGAAGGAAGGAAGGAAGGAAGGAAGGAAGGAAGGAAGGA
>QLTV01000572.1:46529-58529 GCA_003457575.1 Thermophis baileyi
TATTATTATTATTATTATTATTATTATTTATTAAATTTGTATGCCGCCCAACTCCCAAGGGACTTCACGTGATCTTGATTCTATCCCTCTGTTAATGCAGCCTAGAACTGTGTTGGCTCTTTTGGCAGCTGCTACACACTGCTGGCTCATATTTAAATGGTTGTCCACTAGGACTCCAAGATCCCTCTCACAGTCAACACTATTGAGCGAGGTACCACATATACTGTACCTGTGCATTTTATTTAGTCGGTGACCAGATCTGCTAGTTGTCTAGCCCATCCTTCTCTGACCTGGGTACAACCTAAATATGTGGACTTCAAGCTTCAGAACAGGGGCACTGTTGAGAAATTGGGGAGATGAAGGTCTTTTTTTTCCTTGAGGAAGAAGAGGTTTCGCTTCTCGTCCAAGAAGCTTCATCAGTCCTGGCAGGATGGTGGAGGAATTAGTTCTGGCAGGATGGGTGGGGTTTGGAAGGATCATATTTCTTTGCTAAGATCTACTAAGACCAGATGACTGCAAAGAAATATGATCCTTCCAACCCCGCCCCCAATTCTGTCAGAACTAATTCCTCCATAGCCCCCACCCTCCTGCCAAAACCGATGAAGCTTCTTGGATGAGAAGCGAAATGTTTTCTTCCTCAAGGATAAAAAACAGTCCAGCTGCCATTTGAAAAAACATCTACAACCTTGATTAATGGTCTGAGGTTGCTAAGGTTTCTTCTTCAGTGAGAGACCTGTGTGTCTGTGTCTGTGTGTCTGTGTATGTCTGTGTGTGTCTGTGTCTGTGTGTCTGTGTGTGTAAGAGATGGAAAAGAACAAAAAGATTAAAAGACCTGGAGACTAAAACATATGAAGAACGGTTGCAGGAACTGGGTATGGCTAATCTAGAGAAAAGAAGGACTAGCGGTGACATGGTAATAGTGTTCCAATATCTGAGGGGCTGCCACAAAGAAGAGGGGGTCAAGCTATTCTCCAAAGCACCAGAAGGCAGGACAAAAAACAATGGATGGAAACTAATCAAGGAGAGAAGCAACCTGGAACTACGGAGAAATTTCCTGACAGTTAGAACAATTAATCAGTGGAACAGCTTGCCTCCAGAAGTTGTGAATGCTCCAACACTGGAAGTCTTTAAGAAGAGACTGGACCATGGACAGCCACTTGTTTGAGCCATTTGAGCAGGGCGTTGGACTAGAAGACCTCCAAGATCCCTTCCATCTCTATTCTGATTGATTGAAAAGTAGAATGTCCTGAATCAGCAGTTGTGTAGATTGGGAAAAAATATTCTGGCATCCACCGATTGACTTTGAGATGACCCATTTAAAAACAGAATATCACAAACTAGCATAAAACCGAAGAAAATATTTTGCGTTTTTTTCTTATTTTAGAGTGTGAATTTTTGTGCACGTTTTTTTTAAAAAAAATGGGGGAGGGAGGACTTTTCCAAAGCAGCATCTTATCCTGCACCAGAGATGGGGGCTGATTGGGAGCGGGGAGAGATAAAAGTTTACTAGCTGATCTGTGTGTAGCTGAAAGAGGAAAATCAGCCAGGAAGGTCAAACTGACCTCAAGATTCAGAAAACCAGACCCTTGAAATTCTAAACCGTACAAAGAACGATGACTTCAAGGCACACAGATATGGGAGGATTAAGGTAAGTGTCCTACCTAAAAGCCTAAGAAAACAAAGATTAGTGGGTTTTTGTGTCCATGTGTATTTTTAAAGGGCTGAAACAGAAAGGCAGGTTTTATCTCACTACTTTGTTCAAAGAAAGGTGGGGGCTAAGGACCCATTTAAGCTCATATTTAAAAGGAAATATTGACTAATTAAGGAACAAGAAGGCTCTTTCCCTATTTTGTGGGCGATGGACTGTCGCTGAAATTAATTCAACATTAATCAATGAGGGTTCAGTCTGTGTCTTCAGGTCCTAACTGAGAGGCCCCCAGTCTCAAAAGGAACAATCTCTTCCCAAGGTCTCCATAATTTTATGATCAATGTTCAGAAACTTGGAAGCAATTTCTCCATGTTCTCCAATGTGTGGGATTCTTGGAACCCTCTAAGCTTGGTTGTTTTCTTGCAGATGTTTCATGACCCAACTAGGTAAAATCATCAGTGCTAGAAGGGATTCCTTTCTAACACTGATGATGTTACCTAGGTGGGTCATGAAATGCCTGCAAGAAAACAGCCAAGCTCAGAGAGCACCAAGGACCCCACAATTCAACCCTGAGCTACAAGTATTCTCTTCGATTGGTTATTTCAGTGTTTCAGAGTTGGCAAACCAGAACTTACTTATCAATGCAGATCTGAGAAAAATATCTTCCAATACAAGGTCACAACAATATGTCCAATCCCAACGAATCATGAGCTTTTAGATTCTCCAAATTCTTTGTTGTCTTGGAGACTTGGGACTGGTGATCATGTCTAGGTTTGTCCTCCAATCACAGTTCTTTGCATCTCAGCTCCAATCTTCGCATCCATTTTCAGTTAGGGGTGAGAAGAAATCCATTGTCTTCATGGTTTATGCAAACGTATCCGTGTGCGTTTCTGGAGCTGATACCCAATTTAGAATACAGATGTTGGGATCTGGTGTTTTCTGAATATTGTGAAGCGGGCTACAATGGAGATGGTCTCTCGTTTAATTTCTAGCCGGAATTTGTAACGTGACATTCTATCCTGAACCTTTGCTTCATTACAGTTTGCATCTCTTTTGAATCGTTAACTATGCTTCGCTTATCCTGATCTGTCCCACAAAATCTATGGCCATGAAATGTCCAAGGTGCAAAAATCCCTTTTTCTTATTTATGAAAGCTTTTATCTTTGTCACCGTAGTTCAGCCGTACTTGTTGCGTACAATTAAGCTTCTCAGACACTAGCCTTGGTCTGTTCACATCTCATAGGCTGCAATTATGCTTTAACTGTTAAGAATAAGCTATCCCCCAGGAGCTAATTACAGGAAAAAAAATCTCATCATCTCTCACACACATAGGAAACACACAAACAAATCCTTCAAACACAAAGTAAATGTTCAAGGGATCGATTTGGGAAGTTACAACAATCAGTTTGGTTAAGTAAATTATTAATCTGATTCCTGAACTAGTTGCATTAGATAATTATGACAACAAGAGCCACACGTGTTTGTGGATATGTAATACTCATTCTTGAAAGCCAGAACTTTTCACTGATTAAAATAAAGAACTAACAAACAAACTTTAATTAAAAGGAAATGAAAGTATGAAAACTGCATCAGAAGAGAGAGGGTGATAGATCATTACGTTGCTAGAATTTCTAATCAACATTAACCTAGATGGCATCATATTCATTCTCTGTTGTACATATTGTAAGATCCCCAGAACTTGGTACCTACACACATTGCAAGATAAAACCCCACAATGAAATCAAGGATTTTGGTTCTCCTCTTTTGTTGGCATCTAGATATGAGGTCAGTCCATCTTTTTTTTAGAATAGAATAACAGAGTTGGAAGGGACCTTGGAGGTCTTCTAGTCCAACCCTACACCACTTCAGACAAATGATTATCCAACATCTTCTTAAAAACTTTCAGTGTTGGAGCATTTACAACTTCTGGAGGCAAGTTGTTCCACTGATTAATTGTTCTAACTGTCAGGAAATTTCTCCTTAGTTCTAAGTTGCTTCTCTCCTTGATTAGTTTCCACCCATTGCTTCTTGTCCTGCCCTCAGGTGCTTTGGAGAATACTTCACTCCCTCTTCTTTGTGGCAGCCCCTGAGATATTGGAAGACTGCTATCATGTCACCCTTAGTCCTTCTTTTCATTAAACTAGACATGCCCAAATCCAGCAACCACTCTTTCTAGAGTCTCCATGTCTTTTTTACATCGTGGTGACCAAAACTGGCTGCAGTATTCCAAGTGTGGCCTTACCAAGGCATTATAAAGTGGTATTAACACTTCACGTGATCTTGACTCTATCCCTCTGTTTATGCAGTCTAGAACTGTGTTGGCTTTTTTGGCAGCTGCTGCACACTGCTGGCTCATATTTAAATGGTTGTCCACTAGGACTCCAAGATCCCTCTCACAGTCACCACTATTGAGCGAGGTACCACATATAATGTACCTGTGCATAGTACATCTCAATGTACTATGCAGGGCACCAACAGTAGGAAAAGAATTGGGGTGTCTTGATCTCCAGTTCATGACCTTCCTAGATTCATCTGATGGACCATCATGTCAGACACAACACTTGGAAGATGGGGCTAGGTTTGATCCAGCAGGACTGTTCTCAAGTACTTGTAATTTAGGGATGTTCTTCATGGTATGAAACCAAAGCTAACCCAACCTTTATATTCAACATCATTTCCAGGATAAAGGCCAGAGATAAATCTGAGACCTTCTGCATATGATGTTTGCTTCACTGAGCAAATGATTCTTCCTTAAAAAAATCCTAACACACTAAATTAAGCTTCTTCCTTAAACAAATTCGTTTCTTAAAGTAAGTAAAATACCTAATGCTAGGGCAGAGCGTAGGTTGATTTAACCTTGGGAACTCTGATCATTAATAGAACTTGAGATGCCAGGAAGATTTTTTCCCCCAATTAAATCTGCTTCTTCAGCTAAGAACTAAAGCTGAGTACAAACCAAAGCATGTGTTGTTCCTTACAAAAGAATCCAAACATGCTTAGAATTTAAGAGTTAGAAGTGTTTATTCAGTTAAAAAAACCTATATCCGATACCTTGTCAGAGTTTACAATTTATAAAATTATAGTCTCTGTTGTATGAGTGTGTGTGGGGGGGGGGAATCCCCAAACCTGGATGTTTGGGCAAATGAACCATAGCGGTGTTTATATTTTACTTTATTCCTCCAGCTGTTTAATCAGAAATAGGAATAACGGCTCCAAAACAGAAACCTGACTCCCTCCCACCAATATCATAGTTTGGGAAATTTAGTTATAGCTTCCAATTGTCAACCAATTACGGAATATTTCTCTCTCTCTCTCTCTCTCTCTCTCTCTCTCTCTCTCTCTCTCTCTCTCTCTCTCTCTCTCTCTCTGTATCTCTCTCTCTCTCTCTCTCTCTCTCTCTCTCTCTCTCTCTCTCTCTCTCTCTCTCTCTCTCTCTCTCTCTCTCTGTAACGTTATGACTGAATAAGTGTTAGCAAATAATAAAAATGCAATTACAGTTAAGGCTTTGCTCCTACTACTCCGTTCATTTTATTCAGACTATAATTATTGCCAGCAGTGGAGACTTACTGTACCATGTAAGAGGCACCAGGGAAGAAGATGGGAACCGGGCTGGTGCATGCAAAATTGGAAATGTCACAGCTACCTTCATCATCACGGTTGGACTTCTGAGATTAAAGAGAAAGGGAGAGGGGGGGGGAAGAAGAAGAATGGTGGAGTAGAAGCCCCTGAAAGCTCACCATGTGTATTTTGCAAATGCTTTTACTCCAAGCAGTTGACAAGCAGTTGAAGATGATCTCTCAAGGGGAAGTCAGAAGGGCATAATGTTTTTTCTTCTTCCTTGTTATATAAAAAAAGAGAATATGATCATTAATGCTTGGGGGCTACACTTTTTGTCATGCCGTGTTGGGAAATCAACGTGCAGGGAGAAGTTCTCTTATGAATAGAGAAGGGTCTTGAAATTTGTAGCGCTCAGCTTGGGAATGGGCTATTTAGAAGGCTCATCCAGTCTCGTCTGAGGTGACCCTAAGGACTTCCAAATTCTTTTCTGGTTCAGGTTAAAGTACAAATTCTAAAGGTCAGATCTGGGGTGACATGAGAGCAGTGTTCCAATATTTGAAGGGCTGCAACAACAACAAAAAAAGAGGCAGTCAACCTATTCTCCAAAGCAGGCAGAACAAGAAGCAACAGATGGAAACTAATCATGGAGAGAACCAACCTAGAACTGAGGTGAAATTTCCTGATAGAACAATTAATCAGTGTGGAACTACTTGCCTCCAGAAGTTGTGGGTGCTCCAACCCTGGAGGTTTTTAAGAAGAGATTGGACAACAATTTGTCTGAAATGATATAGGGTTTCCTGCCTGAGCAGGAGGTTGGACTAGAAGACCTCCAAGGTCCCTTCCAACTCTGTTATTCTGACTGCAATGCTCAGAATTTTTAGTTGGCAGTACCAAAGAGAATTGTAGTTTGAGTTGAGTGAGAAGTCAACTCAAGAAAGAAAGAAGAATTTGAGAAATGTTCTCCAACTTGCTACTCTGAACTCAAATATACACATAATGTACATCATGTTCTATCACAAAAGGTGTACCTCCACATTACATCACAAATCTGAGGTTCTCCAAGTTCCTCTATTACCTCTTCTTCTCATGGTGGATCAGCAATATCATAAATTATTATAAAACTCCAGTTGAGTTCACACAGGAACACCTTATATCTGAATGCCTGTGCTACTTGAAACCAGATATCAAATGTAGAGACTAGAGGCTGTGAAAAGATTAAAATGGAGAAGAAAAAAAGAATGCATTATATGTTCTTTTCAACAAAGTACCAAGAAATCCAGGTTCACTTTGGACAATTCAGACAGCTTTTGCAGTTGTATAGATCATCTTCCTGAATGGATTGTTAACTTTTTTTTTTAAGATGTGTGTGTGAAAAGAATAGCATTAAAAAAAGAAAGAGAAAAAAACCCAAACCTGATTGCAAACAGACAGCATGGATGTATCATCCCATGGTACATTTTTAGCTGGCAATTATTCTTGGGCTTTGTGGTAAGTGGTTATTTTACAGTTTTGAGCGTTGACAAAAGCAAACTCTTTTGACTGATGGAATGCATTACTCATTAAACGCATACCAAATGCAAGCGTACTCTGACAAAATGTACACACATTTGCCCAGAACTTTAACTAATATTATAAACTTTGCTGGATGAGCAAAATAGAATGAATAGAGTCCCAGTAATGTATGCCTGCTAAACTAATTGCCTATTGAGCATAAACACTCATGTAAACATATACATACATCCTAGATGCCTCTCAAAACTTTGCAATCAGTTGACAGGCTCATGTCAACGATCAAACACCTGTAACTATTAAATACATTGCTTGGTTTATTTCCACTGGATGTTTACCAGCATTCAGATCTCAATGGTTTTCTTTGGTGGGAGAAAGTCCTGTCTACAATGCATTGAGATATAACCTGGTTTTACTTTCATTAGATTCCTTACATATTATTTTTTTTTTAAAAAAGAGTCACTTGATTTATTGAAAAATGTAGTATGATGTCAGGAAGAATTAATGTTTCCCACAGGCATACTAATAAGCTCCATGACTTAATGACTTGCTATCGTACACCAGTGGGACCCAAAAAAAAAAATATTCCAAAGATAACATAACATAGCACTCAAAGCAGCAGGAAGCTTCCAACATTCTTTTAGATGCTTTACAGTGTTACTAATCTTCGAATTGCGTGGAAAAACAGAAAGGAAATGGAATTATTTCAGCCTGGAAGGGCAACACGCTAAAAGACGACTCCATTCCAAATTTCTAATTTGTGCAGATGATTAATGTCGGCGAAAAAGGGATTGCAGCTGGCCGAGTCTACTGTGAATAGGGACGGGGAGGAAACTGTGGAGCTACTGTAGCCCAACAGAAGGGATGTTTTGAAGCTGGGTTGACACATTTATTTATTTATTTAGAAAATTTATATTGACACCTACTCGCACATGGCAAGGCAGCTTACGGGACACAATATAAAAGAAACAAAAATAATAAAAATAATAAAATAATAACACCTCCCCACTCCGGTGATAACACACATTCATACCAGCCATTTAATGGGCTCCATCCCGCTCTGGGTTCACCAGGCCCGCTGGCAGAACCAGGGCATACCGAAAGAGTGTTAGAATGGGGGCCAGTCTAATTTCCAGAGGGATGATGTTCCAGAGGGAAGGAGCCACCACGGAGAAGGCCCTTCTTCTGGGTCCTGCAAGATGCATCTCCTTAGGGGATGGGACCCACAACATTCCTTATCTCCCTGCTTTAGTGGGTTGGGGAGAAGTGACTGGCAGATAACCTTATCACCACAAGTTCTCCTCTTATGCAATTAGGATCAGAACCTCTGTTGCTAGGTGAGGGAGCCGTTAAGGGAGTCTTGCTCTAATTTTATGACCATTTTTGTTGCAGTTATTAAGTGAATCATAAGCAGATCTAGCTTCTCCATTGACTTTGCTTGTCGGATGTCAGGTGAGAGGGTCACAAATCATGATTGTGTGAAACCATCATAAATGCATGCTGCATGGCAAGCACTGGAATTTAGACCAATGGTCATAAGTGTGAGGACTGGTCATGTCACTTTTACCAGCACCGTCGTAACTTCGAACAGTTGCTGAACGAATGGTTGTGAGTCAAGAATTTTACCCGCAGCTTAGCTGAAAAAAAGTGACTATATCAATTGATTCTCCAGAAATCTAGCATTCCTGATTTCTATATGGTAATTTCAGAGTATTAAAATCAGGATTACTCTCATTCCAGGTTTCTGGAAAACGGTATTGGTAGAGATTATTGTCTTGTACTTCTTGGCTTTCTGAAGAATCTAACTGAGCAGTGTACTAAGTGGAATGCTAGATGAACATGCCTTTGATCTTGAATTTTTACAGATCAAAGCAGAGATGGTTAATTTGGGCCCCACGGATGTGCCCCAACCTTCTTTGTGTCAACCTTCAAGACCCCTGAATTTTTGTAACAGCCTTCCAAGCAACAGAGATCCACATTGTTCCCATTTGGGGGTAGGGGAAGGAGGAAAAAAAATTGTACTTTTAATGGCTTAAATGTTTTAACTTCTCCAGCACCATCTAACATTGTGTTTTGGCCATCTCCCAATCTCAGGCAATTCCAGCCTCTAGAATTAAGAGCGTTTCAGAATGGAAATTTCCAGTTGTTCGGATGGAGAGCAAAGTAGAACTTACTCTGAATCTTTAACCGCATCAGAAAGTAATGATTTCCCAGGATTCCTTAGATTCCATTCTAAGGATGGTTAAATAGAGTGCAGAATGCTGCTTTACCATTAAATCAGTTTTCTGGGCTCATTCAGAAAGATCTATGTTGACTATCATCAACCTAAAGTCCTAGAATCATAGGGCTGGAAGGGATGTTGGAGATCTTCTAATGTTGTGTCTAGATCAAAGGCTAACATCTTATGTATGGATTATTGATTTCTAGTATTGGTTTAACACCCTGCATGCAATGTGGTTAGGAGCAACAGCTAAAAGATACGCCCAAGACAGGAGACCTTATACCATCCCAATCAAATGGTTGTCCAATCTTTTCTTGAAAACCTCCAACGATGGAGCACCCACAATTCCAGGAGGCAAGCTGTTCCCTCAATTAATCATTCTCACTGTCAGGAAATTCCTCCTTATTTCCAGAGTGAATCTCCCTCTGGTGAACTTCCATCCATTGTTTCTTGTCCTGCTCTCAGGTACTATGGAGAATCAACTGATGCCCTTTTCCCTGTGACAACCCTTCAAGTATTGTAAGATGCTATTTTGTCACCCCTAAGCCTTCTCTTCGTTTATTATTAACTCATTCTTAGGTTTCAACTGAAATCCTTTAGAGCAGGGGTGTCAAACTCGATTTCATTGAGGGCTGCATCAGGGTTGTGTTTGATCTTGCGGAGGGGGGCGTGCCCGATATGGGCATAGCTAGGGTGGGCGTGGCCAGCTCGACATCTCTCATCGAGGCTCATTTTCGGCCGCGATGGCCTCCTGCAGCTCTCTGCCAGCAAAAACGGAGCTCAGGGGGGTGCGCATGGCCTGCTCGGGCTCTGTTTTTGCTGGCAGAGGGTTGCAGGAGGAGGCCGTCATGGCCGCAAACAGAGCCTGGGTGGGCTGTGTGCAACCTCCCCAAGCTCCATTTTCATTGGCAGAGGGTTGCAGGAGGCCGTTGCGGCTGAAAACGGAGCCCGGGCGGGCTGTGTGCGGCCTCCCGAAGCTCCGTTTTCACTGGCAGAGGGCTGCAAGAGGCTGTCGCAGCCACAAATGGAGCTCGGGAGGGCCGCACAGAGGCACAGCGGGCCGGTCTTTTGCTGTTTCCAGGGCAGCCCCGCGGGCCAGATCTAAGCACCTCATGGGCCGGATCCAGCCCCCGGGCCTTGAGTTTTACCCCCCTGCTTTAGAGCAATTCACAAAGAGCAGAACTGGATACAAGATACTGTGGGTAGTCTACTTATGGGCAATTGATGTTCCTCAAATAGCTATTGCAGATGTTAACATTTGTGAAAAGCCCTTAGAGTGTGGTCAAGGAAATCTCAGGAAAGAAAGATGCCTATAAAGGAAAATATTTGTAGCTCAGGGTTGAAATGATGGGTCATTGGTGCTCTCTGAGCTTGGTCGTTTTCTTGTAGATGTTTCATTACCCAACTAGGTAACATCATCAGTGCTAGAAGGGAATTAGGTTTGCAGAGTGCAGGAAAAGGAGGAGGAGGTGGGGAGGAGGAGGAGGAAGAATACTATTTTCTTTGTCAAGGAGGAGGAGGAGGAGGAGGAGGAGGACGACTGTGAGGTCCTTGGTGCTCTCTGAACTTGATGGTTTTCTTGTACAAGTTTCACTACCCAAACTAGGTAATCAGTGCTAGAAGGGAGTATCTGCTAGGTTTCCCAATTAGGATCATCGTGCTAGCACTGATGAAGTTACCTAGTTGGGTAATGAAACTTCAAGCTCAGAAACCCTCAAAAATATTCCTGTTGAGATGAAGGTTAATCTCACAAGCCATATTCCTTCTCACCCTCAACTGCCCATGGCTCGTGTTCTGAAATTGCCCAAATAACTTTAGTAAATCAGATCCTTCAGTTCAATCTTTTCGCTACATCAGTTTCTCTTTGATCAGCCTTCTTCTTCCCTCTAAGAACAGGCCAAGATTCACAAAAATCCTTTCCTGCTGGAAGCATATCCTGCTTCAGAGAATAAGGGGAAGCATTGTTTCCTTTTTATTAAAGACGATGGTGTATCTTTAAGCTATGGCTCCTAACCACGCTGCATGCAGGGTGTTAAACCAATGCTAGAAAAACCAATATTCCATACATAAGAGGTTAACCTTTGATCTAGACACATCGCTGTAAATAAGCAAGCCTGTTTGCGGCAGCTCTTTGATCATCAAAATTGGAAACATTTGGAGAAACAGACCTTATGCGCGAGGTGCTCCAGAATCAAAGAATGTCCTCGCGGATCAAAAGGGATACATTTGCACACAAACCATAACCAACATGAATCAGAAATGCACCACCATCTGGAATATTATAGACCATGCTCCTGCATGGCAGAAGAAAGATAATCAGGGAGGGTACATTTAAAAGGTTATTTCTTCATTTTGATAGGCTGCTATTATTAACTATTAACTATTATTAACTTATTATTATGACTATTAAACTCAGTCAACTGAACATTTAAAAATGTGTCACAAATACCATTGACTGGTGCTGATGGTTGATACAGGTTGCTGCCAGCGTCCTAGGTATCAACCAAGTATCTTCTTAAAATATATGATGTTCCGAGTAGCGCAGTCTTTTGCAGTTCCGCTGGTGTTATTGCAGGAAGCTGCAATTTCTTGATGTGTTTTGTGAAATTCCTGGACATGGTACCAAGTGCCCCGAGGACAATGGGTATGTTACATGTTTCATCCATAGCCATGTAGTTTCGATCAGGGGTGAAATGCTCCTGGTTTGCCCGGGCCGGCCGGTCGGTCGTCAGAGAGCCGGTCGCAAAGGCAGCGCGAGGCTCCGCCCACCTGCCTGGACGCCGCCATTTGGGTTCTTTTACCCTCTGCGCATGTGCAAAACGTTCTGTGTATGCACAGAGGGTAAAAGAACCCAAATGGAGGCATCCAGGCAGGTGGGCGGAGCCTCGCTCTGCCTTCACAGACGACCGACCGACCCGGGCGAACCGGGAGCATTTCACCCCTGGTTTCGATGGCCAGGTTGCAATATTTCATAATTTTTTCCAGTTCTTTTTCTTCGACAATTTTTATTATTATTATTATTATTATTATTATCCACAATTGTATCACGGCGGCCAGTTGTTTC
>QLTV01000572.1:94917-111253 GCA_003457575.1 Thermophis baileyi
GTTTGAGACAAATTTAGAAAGGTTTTCAAAATTCTGTTTCTTCTTCTTCTGCCACATCCATCATCAGACATTGGCGATCATGTTGGCGATCCTATTTTTATCAACAGCCGCGCGAAAAAGTGCTGCTGAGTTTTGTCCCAAACCAGTCCCTTCGATTTTGAAGCCATGATGTTCTTCTTTCCATCTTGGATAACTTTATACAAACTTAAGCAGCTCTAATTCCAAAATATGAATCTTTTAAGAAAGCTTCTTATCAAATTCAATAACAACAGAAGCTTGTTAAATTTTTCATGACCCGATGAGTTGGGAGAACTTCTGGATCCACAAGGTGCTTTTTCAAGAGGCAACTAGACTTTCTTGTTTTTCTTTGAAGACGTTTTGCTCCTCATCCAAGAAGCTTCTTCAGCTCTCAATAGTTCAGTGGTTCTCAACCTTTCTAATGCCGTGACCCCCCCGCGACCCCCCTGCCACCACGCGACCCCCTCCCCGTGCGTGATGATGTGACAAAGGGGGCATAGCACCAGGGGTGAAGTTCTCCCGGTTCAGGTGGCGGCGTCCGGACTACCAGCTGTCCGGCGACCCGCAGGCACGGCCGAACCGAGACCTTTTCACCCCTGCAGTGACGGGGGCACCGAGATGGCAGGCTAACGCGCGCGGTGACCCCTGTGAAATGGTCGTTCGACCCCCAAAGGGGTCGCGACCCACAGGTTGAGAACCGCTGCAATAGTTGAAGAAGAGCTGAATAAACTTCTTGGATGGGAAGCGAAACATCTTCAAAGAAAAACAAGAACGTCCAGTTGCCTCTTGAAAAAGTACCTTTGGGACAACAATGACCTGGATGACTGAGAATCTCTATAGGCAAGGGACAACTGGACTTTCTTTGTTTTTCTTTGAAAATGTTTTGCTTTTCATCCAAGAAGCTTCTTCTGTTCAGTTCAGTCCAGTTGCCTCTTGAAAAACCACCTATGGGACAACCATGACCTGGCTGACCTGGATGATCTGCATAGTCATTCTGGATCCAGAGCTCAATTGCTTGGAAATATAGCGATGGACTGACCAAAGGGGTTCTTTTCAAGTCATAGATCAGTGAAGAAAATCCAAAGAAATGGAGCTCCTGAGACTCAATATGTTTTCTTGCTTTCAAACTATTGGCAATTGCACCTCCATCTGAGTAATTAGTGCATGATTTCTCAACCTTGGCAAGTTTAAGACAGGTGAACCAACTCTCAGAATTCCACAGCCAGCCAGACTGAAAGTTATTAAGGTTGCGAAACAATAAATTAGTGGGTTCCTTTTCTGTTGGCCACAACTGCTGGGGTTGGGACATCACCTGGACCAGAAGTAGGCAAAGTAGGAAGTGAAAGAACTTGCCAATCCCAAGGTCTCGCCCAGATTGTTCTTCCCTCTGCTCATAGGACCGGTGTCCTCTTCGTGAATGAGTTAGCAGAAGACCCGAAAGTCATAGATTGCCCATCGTGGTCTTCTGAAATTGGTGAAAATTGGGATAAGCTAGATAGAGAATGGAAGAGAACACTGTGCAACATGAGGGGCCCGTTCAAAGAGCCGGTGGCTGGAGAAACAACCTGCTTATATTACACCTGGATCCTAGGTTATAGTTATTATACATTTCAAAAAGAAAACTCAAAAGATAAATTAGTACTTCATTGGCACTATTTAGTTCGATCCTCTGCCATGTCTCTTTCAACAGCTAGAAACATTTGTCACCGATGGTTTTCAGGAAGCGGAATACACTTCGGTTGTGAACTTTTCACAGCCCCGAAGCCTCTCACAATGGCCTGAATCTTTGCAATCTGACACAAGGATCCCTGCTGGAAGCTCACTTTGGGATTTAATTGGACTCTGAGAAGCCAGGAAAGATACAACTCGCTGGAGAAACAACGATACAATGAATTTCTAGCAAAGTCATGAGGCCCATGGCTGATATTTCTTACTCAACTTGTTCAAGGTAGCTCTCCAGCAATTTTGGCCCAAACTGACACTTCTTCCACAACAATTTGGTGGCGTTGGTCCAGGAATATGTAGACACAAACAGTAGCTGGAATGTTTGTTGTCTTTTCCCATTTTTTTAATACGATGCTTTCTTAAAAGATATACCGGTGTATCTCCTGCTCCTCTCATACTCCCATGTGGCTACGTCCTTCCTGTCACCACATCGTTCTATATTTAAAAAGCAGGTATAATGTATTTGCTTTGCAACCTGTCATGTCTGATTTCCGGGATGAACTCACTGTACAAAAATGTTCTTGACAGATTACATCGGCTTTACAACATGATTCCCGCGGAAAAAAGACACACTGGAATGGAATGGCTACGATAATGCGGTAAGGCCACCCAGATCTGAGTCGTAAGTGAGGCTGTGTAAATTTGATTCATAAATAAGTATTATTCGAGCAGTTCAGAAATATCGAGAACTCTAATAGGCCCTAACATATGTCCTAGATTTTTTTGTGGTGGTGATGATTTTCACAAACGTTCACAATCCTACAGGTGTCACACAAAGAATGAAGGCAACTTCCACCACAAATCTTTACAGTGGGACATTAAGGTCACAAAGTCCTTAGGTTTCATTTCTGGCATCTCAGATTAAAAGGATCTGAGGCTCTTGCAATGTCAGATCTCGGTTTCAGGTTTTGCAGGTCAAGGGAGATAATATATCAGGTTGCTGCTGAGACTTAGATACGAAGTATCCCTCCTTTGATTTTAAGTTTGGGATAGAATGCTTTGAAAGTCTGAAATCTTTGTTGACAGACTGTGACTTTGCTTCTTGGTAAAAAAAAAAATTTCAGTGGACCCGCATTTTTTGACATTCTGGGTAACAGCTGTATTTTCCCCCATCTCCTTCCAGGTAGATGACGATGATAGATAGATAGATAGATAGATAGATAGATAGATAGATAGATAGATAGATAGATAGATAGATAGATAGATAGATAGATAGATAGATAGATAGATAGATAGATAGATAGATAGATAGATAGATAGATAGATAGATTAGACAGACAGACATAGATGATAGATAGATGATAGATAGGCTCAGAAATGTGAAAAATAAATACAAAAACAAAGACAGAGATAGGATAGAATAGATATAGATTAAATAGAGATAGGTAGGGAGAGAGAGATGATAGGATAGATAGGATAGATATAGCTTAGATACAGATTAAATAGAGATAGATAGATAGATAGATAGATAGATAGATAGATAGATAGATAGATAGATAGATAGATAGATAGATAGATAGATAGATAGATAGATTAGACAGACAGACAGACAGACAGATGATAGCTAGCTAGCTAGATGATAGCTTGATGATAGCTAGCTAGATGATAGCTTGATAATAGCTAGATAGATGATAGCTTGATGAGGGGGAGAGAGAGAGAGAGAGAGAGAGACAGACAGACAGACAGAGACAGACAAACAGACAGACAGACAGACAGACAGACAGACAGACGTTTTTTAAGAAAAAGCTGGACAGTCACTTGTCTGAAATGTTATAGGATCTCCTGCTTGAGCATAGGGCTGGATTAAAAGACCTCCAAAGTCCCTTCCACCTCTATTCTGATTCAGATTCAGATAGATAGATAGATGATAGAGAACAGATGATAAATAGAAATAGACAGATGATAGACAGACAGACAGACAGACAGGCAGGCAGACATGATAGATGAGAGAGAGAGACACACAAAGAGAAATTGATTTTCAAGCGAAGAAAATCATTCCCCCCCCCCTCCATCCCATCATATCTGATTCTCAGAGACAGCCTGGACCAGTCCTTGCAGTTTTCTTGAGAAGATTTCAGAAGTGGTTTGCCATTGCTTCCCTCCCTAGGGCTGAGAGGAAATTACTGGCCCAAGGTCACCCAACTGGCCTGCTTCCTGTTGGGGCACGAAGGAGCCTGGGCAGGCAGGCGAGGAGGGGCTGGGAGGGGAGGGGCGAGTAGAGGCCGGCGGTAGGATATGCGGTCCTCGCATAACACTCGTGAGTCTATAGTTAGGAAAGCAACCAAGATTGCTGGCATGGCCCTTGTCAAACGATGTGGTCACGTGATCTCACGTTTTGCAACCACAATGCTTAGCGACACCAATTCCGGTCCCAAGAGCCGAGGTGGCGCAGTGGTTAGAGTGCAGTACTGCAGGCTACTTCAGCTGACTGCTAGCTGCAGTTCGGCGGTTCAAATCTCACCGGCTCAAGGTTGACTCAGCCTTCCATCCTTCTGAGGTGGGTAAAATGAGGACTCAGATTGTTGGGGGCAATATGCTGACTCTGTGAACCGCTTAGAGAGGGCTGTAAAGCACTGTAAAGCGGTATATAAGTCTAAGTGCTATTGCTAATTGCCATCATAACCTGAGGACTTACCTGTATATGCACACACGCGCACACTATTGAAAAGATAGAAAAGAAGAAAAGTGATATGAACACATGGAAACATTTTTTACCTGTACCACTAAACTCATTAACTGGAACGCCTCATCTGAACTGCTCTTGTGAAGTTTTAAAAAAAACAGACAGCCAAACAGAACTCCTGGCAATAACAGAGAAAAAGTTTATTTCCACTTATCCAAGAAACAGGCATTGAAAATAGAGAGCAGTCTTCAAATAACATCCCAAATCCAGATATTGTACACATCACACTGCAAGGATTACAGACAACAAGGCGTCTTTCTAGCTACTTCAGAAAGTCTTGGGGTGCATTTTCTGTCTAGAGAGACATTTAGGGATATTGGTTGTTGTCATTCGAAACAAGAACAAAGCAGCCCCTGAATTAAACCCCTGTTCAGCTTTCGTTTCCCCGACCGGCTTTTCAGAAAGAAATATTTCAAAGATGAAGACATATTGAGAAGGTTGGGCTTAGGGTTTAAATCCACCCATAACTGAGTCTGCTGTAAACAATAAACGCCGAAAAAACTCAGCAACAGGCAACTGTTTCAGGTCTCGACATGACTGAGTATAAAAAAAATCGAAAACTGAGAAGAGACCCAGAGGTTCTAAAGCAAGGGTTTAAGCTTGGCTCAACCATCAGACTGGGCTTAAGCGAAGCGAAGCTCCTTTTATCCCATTCATTCCGTGAAGAAATGCCTTTGGTTTTCTGGACTCATTTGCCAACTGCAGCTCATTAAAGCCTCACAGCCCAACTTCTCATGTTGTTTTACCAAAAGCACTGATGCTTAAAATGTAATTAAACTTAAAAGAAACAAATCTTTGTGTTCTTATCCCTTCATCCACACCCCTTTGGGGGGGGGGAGTACACACACACACACATATTTTTAAAAGCTGAGTGGCTTTTTTGTTGTTGTTTTTTAAAGAAAGGCCGGTTGGGGAAAAGTCTACGTTTCAAGTCCTTACCACGCAACGTTTGTTCAACTGTTTGGCACGGCAAGCACGTTTAAATACTTGGGGTAACAGCCTTCCGGAGGGACTTCTGCTCGCAGATTTTTTTCCCAAATAATAACCCAGCAAGTCTAGCTGTCCGATGAGGTGTCTTATTGAAATATCCCAAGCTGTTTGGGCTGTCACAACTGTCGGCTCCGGCGTTCGCGCTTACGCCGCGTTGCTTTCGCTGCAAAAATAGAAATTTGTGTCCTTCGCGTTGTTACATTACTAATGCTAAATATTTAATTCCCCCAGGTGCTAATTATAAATGAGGACTGGCAACAACACGGATTTGACTTTTTAATAACAACGGCGAGAGCCATCGGAGTCTCTCTCTCTCTCTCTCTTTTTTTTTCAATTAATTAAACACACAGTTTACCAATAACCTCTTGTCAGTTTGCCCTCCAAGACCCGCGCTAATTTGTGCGAAATAAAAACGGTTTGAAAAATTAACAGATATGCTCGTCTGCTCCCTGTTATTCTATTACTTTAAAAAGGGCTGTCGAATCAAGAGACTATCCTAAGAGTTACAGGCCCAGCGCGCAAGGCTGAATTTAAGGTGGGGAAGAACGGAAAGGAGCGTTCACAGGCTGAAAATGTTTACAAGAATCTAATTAGCCCAGAAGAAACTCAAGAAAGAAACACAAGATGCACATCTGGTCTTGTGGTGACAGGCCAGAATGCCCTCAGACGTAACATATGTGGTTGCCCACTACATATGTAGTCCTCGACTTACAACAATTCACTTAGTGACTGTTCCAAGTGGCAACAGCACTGAAAAAAGTCTTCAAAGTTATCCATGGTCCATCAGTGGCCAGGGAGTCCGTAACAAATATTGAGTTCATTTTAAGGGTTGGGATATTGTCCCGAGCAAATTCAATTTGGCTAACAGGATGAAATCTCGTCGCCAATTCTAACACATTTTCAACTGCAGGAAAGATCCAGGAAAGGCATGCAATTTATCAACGGAGACTGGACCATTCTTGGTTTGCATTAATTGCTTGTGATCCCCATGCATGCATGGAAGCACTAAAAACTCAGGATAGTCAATCAAAGAACCAGGCCATTTTTGTAGAAGTGAAAGCCAAAGTTGGAAAAAATATATATATCAAGAGAATATATCGATAGAGAAGAAAGAAAGAAAGAAAGAAAGAAAGAAAGAAAGAAAGAAAAGAGAGAGAGAGAGAGAGAAGGGAGAGAGGGAGGGAGGGAGGGAGGGAAGGAGGGAGGGAAGGAAGAAGGGAGGGAGGGAGGGAGGGAGGAAAGGAAGGAAGGAAGGAAGGAAGGAGAGGATTATTGATATAATGGAGACAAAAGAAAATGAGATACGAGTATATCCTTATCATTCACAAATCTAAACACTTGGTTTTTCAATGAAGGAAAGAAGGAAGGAAGGAAGGAAGGAAGGGGAGGAGGAGATGGGGAGGGAGGGAAATGTTAGATAGATAGCTAAAGAAAGATTTAACAGACAGACAGACAGACACTGGAGGTAGAGAGAGATATTAGAGAAAGAGACAATAGAGAGAGAGAGAGATGATGATGATGATGATGATGATGTCAGATAGATATATCCATCTATTATACACTATATCTCTATGTAAATGTATCTATAAAGATAGAATTGTGGACCGTTTGCTAGAATAATCTTACCTTGTTCTTTTCAAATCAGTTTAAATGCGATCCTCCCTGGCTTGCTGGATTATACTCTGGTGATAAAGTCTGTATTTTGCACGCAACGTATGCAAAGGAATTAAACATTAGTGTTGTAAACTTCTTTACAAAGCCAGACATTGTGTCGCCACCGGTGTTTGGTTGTACAAGGAAAGTAAACACTTATCTGCCATGGGAGCATAGGGAGTAGCTGAAAGCAGCATTTTAATGCACATCGCTTGATACAAGTTTTTTGGGGGGTGGGAGGAGCTTAATAATGCCAAATGGCTGCCATAATCTTTGAAGATGCCCGTCGGATCGCTGTTAAAAGAATTTCCTGCTCTTAAATTCCATTATCCCTTCATGGCTGATCAAGCTGATTGATCCTATATGTATATATACTATCTCTGACAGGATAGTGGGGAATGGAAGGAGCTGAAGAAACGTCTTGGATGAAAAGCGAAACGTCTTCAAAAGAAAAAACAAGGAAATCCAGTTGCCTCCTGAAAAAGCACCTGTGGGACAACCATGACCTGGATGACTGAGAATTTCTACAGACTTTTAGCTATACAATTTGGGATGAACACCCTTTGAATGGTGTGGGAGTAGGAATGGATTTCCAGAGGGAAAAAAATTGCAGACTACAGGAACCAGGAGCACCACTCAGGTGACCCTGAGGACACAGATAAACCTCCAGGTGGCCTCAACGACCCTCTAAAAGGATGCAAATGACCAGCTGTCTGCAAGGAATATAAATCCTTCCATTCCCCACTATCCTGTCAGAGCAGAAGAAGCTTCTTGGATGAGAAGCGAAACGTCTTCAAAAGGAAAAAAAAAACAAGAAAGTCCAGTTGCCTCCTGAAAAAGCACCTTTGGGACTTCATGTCCTTGATTTTTGTAAGTCGACTAGATAGAAGCCACCCCTGAGAAGACTTCCCTTCTAGAACAGAACAACCACACAGATCTTAATGAGTGAGGTTGGTAAGGATCTCTAAAGACAACGTTAAGATCTCCGCTGATTCAAAGGGATGGACTCGGGGGGGGGCTAATTGGAAAATAAAGTTTCTTTTCAAAAAAAGGTTCCTGGGAATAAACAGTGGAACCGTCATCGCGTCCTACTACACAATTCAGGAGCCATCTGGCTGTTTGCTGTTGGCACCAAAGACAAGCCAGCAGATCCTTCGGTCAGCTCCAGGAGAGCACTTCCGATGTCCCAACACAATGAAGACTTGTTGCTGACATCCCTTCCACTTCCTTAATAAACACGTTACAGTTTGTTTGCCGCAAGCAAGCCAAAATTGGAACAGTTCAGAAAGTGGCAATTTATAGCCTCGGTTAAAAAGGTAAATTGTGGGCTCTGGCCAAAACGTTTTTTGTAAGTGCGGTGAAAAGAGGAACTTCGAAACAACCCAGGAGAGAAGGTTTGGGATCTAGAAATATTTACACACAGAGTACAGCAATCATTGTAGAGCCAGGAAGTCTAGTCAAAAACCAACCTATTATTTGGAGTATTTATATCGGCATAAAAAATGGATTCTGTCTACTCCAAGTTTACATTTTGTTTTCTATCTTGAGTACTGAACAAGCACCATGGCAATCCTAAACTCTAATGCCCGCTCATTATGTGCACACAGAGGTATGATTTGAGTTGCTGACCTAATGTTATGCTCTCCTAAAGATATATATAGATATATATATATATAACACATTAGGCTCCCGTTATGCTGCCTTAATTAAGGATAACTACATGGTTCTCCCAGAGCCACACATGGTGGATTAAGAAGCAGGAGGAACAAGCCTATTTCAGACCTTGTTTTCTGGAAGGACAGGGATTAAAAATAATAATTAAAAATGTGTGTGGCGACTGGAGACTCTTTGCCTTCAGCAGTATCCACATTCGATTCCGATTTGGCGATTTGGGACACGGAATTACTGACCATTATTTCTATGGGGCTACAAATAAGGGATGCGGTGGCTCAGTGGCTAGGACGCTGAGCTTGTCAATCAGAAAGGTCGGCAGTTCAGCGGTTCGAATCCCTAGTGCCACGTAACGGAGTGAGCTCCCGTTACTTGTCCCAGCTTCTGCCAACCTAGCAGTTCGAAAGCACGTAAAAAATGCAAGTAGAAAAATAGGGACCACCTTTGGTGGGAAGGTAACAGCATTCTGTGTGCCTTCGGCGTTTAGTCATGCCTGCCACATGACCACGGAGACGTCTTCGGACAGCGCTGGCTCTTCGGCTTTGAAATGGAGATGAGCACCGCCCCCTAGAGTCAGGAACGACTAGCACATATGTGCGAGGGGAACCTTTACCTTTACCTTTACAATTTTTAAAAAGCTATGGAGGAATCACAGGAGGAGAGGCGTGAAGTCAACGAACTTGTGACATCGCCAACACCTTCGGTGGAAGCTACTTCACTCCGTATTGAGAACTTCACAATGATGAATATGCCCAGAAGTTTCTCCACAAACCTTCACAAATGTTGCCTTTTGCAGCTTCCATTCCCGAAATATCTCAGTCAAAGGGTCCAGTTTGGAAGGTGCCAGGTGGGGAAAGGTATTTTTTACTGGGATCAGAAGTTTACCTTTTAAAGAAAAAAAAGTCTACATATTTGTAAAAGGGATACCATGCAACAGCAGTCCAACTACTCATTAGTTGCTTCATTCAGGTTTATCTCCATGGCTAGTACAGTGGTACCTTGGTACTCAACTGCTTTGAAACTCATCGAATTTGGAACTCAATGCATTTTGATGAGAAAATTTTATCCCAGTGCTCATCATTTGTTTGGTACTCAACACATAAGCTATAATTTGTCAATGTCAATTGCCTTGTGACTCACTATTTTATTCCTCATGTGAAAAATTTGTTTGGTACTCATCCCTTCTGGTACTCATCGCACTCCCGGAAACAATTAACTATGAGTACCGAGGTACCACTCTAATGCTAAGTTAGATTTTGGAAAACTGGGCTATTGAGGAGAAAGGGTAGAATATAAGATGGGTTGCCGCTAAACCTGTTGTTTCATTGGAGGTGATTCTTCACTAAATTTCCATCCATTTCCATGCACAAAGTCAAGCAATCTTGATGTCTTCCTCATTTGTATTTCTCAGATTGAGACATAATTAGCCCATCAAGCCTCATAATATTCAAGATCACTTAATCAAGATGGGGTTGCCTTTTCTTCTCCAAGTATCACCTTCAGTTATCATTTTTGTGGTCAAAAGTATGACCTTAGCTCAAGAGACAAATTGAAAGGAGGAATCTTGAGTTCTAGGTAGCTCAACTAGTTATAACTGAGAATTTTCAATATTTTCAGGGCCTGATTCCCACACAGAGGAGAAAGGGAAATATTATAAGTCTCAGTGGTGGGTTGCTGCCGGTTCAGACCGGTTCATTAGAACCGGTAGCGGAAATTTACCGCCGCTTGCAGAACCGGCAGCAATGACCAGCGGTCCACGCTCCCGAACCGGTCCTCCGGTCGCCGCGGCTTGCAAAAAAAACCTCTGCACATGCGCAAAGGCTTCTGATCATGCACAGAGAGTCATTTCTGGGTCTTTTGCGCAATGTGACGGGGTGCACGCGAGCAAAGCGAGCACGTGCAAAACGCGCACTTCCGTCGCGATGCAAACCAGTAGGGAAGGTAAGTGGAACCCACCCCTGATAAGTCTCCCTGACCAAGTAAGATCAGATGCCTTCAAGATATCATTTCCTTGATAAACCATTACCAGATAAAGTCGGTGGAGATCCATATCTCAAGTTGGTCCATCCATAGACACCTTCCCATCACATGTCATCTCAGGTCCTTCAAGCCATTGCGCATGTGGAAGCAAAAAAAATAGTATTCTTCAACTTAATCATGACTCCAAAAAAGCCAGAGGAATCACTGAGAGCAGAAAGATTCAGGTGTGTTTGATTATTTCACATGTTACAGAACACAGCTGTGTCTGACCACTAGGCCCACACCCTCTGGACTCCTAATTGTTCATAAACATGCTCACTTCTTCCTCACATTGCATCATTTATAATGGTGATGGTGAACCTATGGCACGCATGCCACAGGCACGCGGAGCCATATCTGAGGGCACGCGAGGCGTTGCCCTATGTCAGCTCCAGCGCGCATGCGCACGCTGGCCAGCTGATTTTCGGCCTTCTTTTCGGCCGTTTTCGCTCTCCCCAGGCTTCAGGAAAGCCTCCTGAACCCTGGGGACGGCGAAAAACAGCCAAACGGGCCAAACGGAAGTTCGTTTCCAAACTTCCGGTTGGCCCGTTTGGCTGTTTTTCGCCGTCCCCAGGCTTCAGGAGTCCGGAGACTTCAGTGAGTGCGCGTGGGGGGGCAGTGCGGGGTGGTGGTGGTTGTGCGCATGCACGGGGGGAGGGCATGGATGTGGGCACGTGCACGCGCACGCTAGCACGCGTGAACACCCTTTTGGAACGCAAGCCAAAAAGGGTTCGCCATCACTCATTTATAACATTACAAATTCCTTCATATCCATGAGGAAACATGAAAAAGATGTTGAGACTCTAGAACAGGGGTGTCAAACTCGATTTCATTGAGGGCCGCATCTGGGTTGTGTTTGACCTCGGGGGGTCGGGATGGGCATGGCCAGCTCGAGAATGACTCATGTCGGGGCGCCTGTGGCAGCCCGAGCGCTCTGCCAGCGAAATCGGGCTCCCGAGCTCCGTTTTTGGCTGCGACGGCCTCCTGCAACCCTCTGCCAGTGAAAAGGGAGCTCAGGAGGGCTGCCTGGCACCCTCGCAGGCTAGTCCTTCGCTGTTTTCAGAGTGGCCCCCATGGGCCAGATCTAAGCACCCTGTGGGCCAGATCCAGCCCCTGGCCTTGAGTTTGACACACCTGCTCTAGAAAGAATGCACAGAAGAGCAACAAAGATGATTAGAGGCTAAAATATACAAAGAACGGTTGTAGGATTTGGGTATGTCTAGTTTAATGAAAAGAAGGACTATGATAGCAGTGTTCCAATATTTGTAGGGATGCCACAAAGAAGAGGGGCTCAACCTATTTTCCAAAGCACCTGAAGGCAGGACAAGAAACAATGGATGGAAAGTAATCCAACTCTGGTATTCTGTTATTATTAATATTTTACTGGAAATGCTAGCATTGATCCAGCAACTGATGGGACTAGATAGGAAGAACACAGAGCCTTGGAGTGAATGACCGACAATCACCCCCCCACACCCTGGATCTAGGGACCCTGGTGAGGGGAATTGACTCCTAGACCTCTGTATAATCCAAGATTCACCAACCTTTCGAACCTCAGGGACCACTAAATTCATAATTTTAAATCCCACGGACCACTAATATGATCTGCCTAATGACCGGTTGGGTGGGCATGGCTAGGTGGTCATGTGACTGGGTGGGCATGGTCAACTCGATGTCACTCATGTTGAGGGGTGCCTCGTTGGCCTCTACTCACCCCTCCCCTCCCAGCCCCTCCTCGCCTGCCTGCCCAGGCTCCTTCGTGCCCCAACAGGAAGCAGTTGTTAGAGCTAAGCAGCCACCACGAGAAAGAGTGGTGAAAACAGCTCAGTTCAAATTGGATCTGACCGAGAAGGAGGCTCAGCAGAAGCACATCACTGAGGACTAGGAGCATAGGCTTTCCAAGCAGAGGGAAGACCTGCAGGAGTGCAAGGCCAGGTATCGGCGCCTGGAGGCTCAGCGGGCTGAGATGGTCAGCCAGTTCCAGGCCATGATGCAGTCCCACTGGAACGAGGCCCTCCGGCTCTTTGCCACCAGCGGCGCTTCCCTCCAGCCTTCGCCCAAAGCCCTGCACCAGGAGGCTGAAGCAGACCCCAAGTCGGAATTTCTGCCCCCTCCGACCCGCACAAAAAACCCCGAAGGGGGAGACTCTCTGCAGCAACACAAACGTTCATTGCACGTATCCAGCCCAGGGGCCGTAGTTTGAGGACCCCTGATTTAGTGCAATATAAAAAATGCAAATAATTTTTCTGCGGACCACCCAAATTTTCTCGTGGACCACCAGTGGTCCACGGACCACCAGTTGGTGACCGCTGATATAATCCATTCAGGACAGGCACTGGGCTGCCTTCTCTCAGCTGACTTCCGTTTTCTTTTACGCTAAGCCACACAACTGAAAGAAGTGGCCTTCAGAAGGACACCCCCATAAAATATGGCAGGTCAGAATGGCAAACGGATCAAATGAAAGCAACCTGAACCAAGCTGGAAATGAAATGTGTGCACACAATAAATAAAGAGGAAGCGGGAAGCTTCCACTGTTTGTGAATTATGTACCTCCAGCTCCAGCTGTTCCCAGCATCCCAAGGACATCAGCTGAGCTAGAAAACTGGAGCTCGCCTTAGAAGAGTGGAATAAAATGAATGCATTTAGAAAGGAGAGACCGAGATAGGTAGGTGCCTTATATTTATCTGCAAAAAAGGCAAATAAATCACGGAACCTTTTTTTTTTCTTTCTTTCTTTCCATCGGAAAACAAAGAGAAATAACTACCCACCTCCTCTGGCTTTTCTTTAAAAATGCCAAGGATGCCGAAGTTAAAATGGATGAAAAGAGTGAGTTTTCAAAGAAGAAATGGATTTATATAGATATGTTTTTTACAGATCAGGGTGGAATAAGCATAACAAATGCACACAAAATGGAACTGCGTGAAGGAAAAACATCCTGCCATCTTTAGCAGAAAGAAAACAGACGCGAGGGGTTTGTGTTTTCATTGCGCCTTCAGTTTAAAATGGGGGTGTGTGTTTCTCAATCTTCAGTCTGCATCAGTTTCACAGTAATTATCGCCACTCACAATGTGGTTCTTTTTCCTGCTAATAATCATCTGTTACATACCTTTATACATATACGTGCAGGCACACAACGCACATGAAAAACCCTTCGTTAAACCTTTAATCAAAGAGATATTGGACACGCTTGAATTGCTGAAAACTTGTTCCAACTTTTTAAAGTGTTTGAAATTGGAGAGACAGTTGAATCCCAATCTTACATTATTAGTTTGCAAACAGCACCCCAGACCATTTAATACGATGCAGGAATTCTAAAAGATTTTATCCCCCAAATACTCCATGGACACTTATAAAATTAAGCCATAAATGTCACAAGAGCGTGCATCACAGCTATAATAGAACTATGGAAAGCTAAAATATGGGTTTTCCTGCTACATAATCTTTACCAATCATCCTTAATTTTCCACAAACAGCATTCGCCCAGTAATAAAATACTTTTGATATCTCTCCTGCACACAAAATAAGAATATAGATCTTTACCTTCGTTCTATACACGGCTGTAAGAATATTTCCAAGAAATGCATCTGGGGTCATTCATGCTAGAAGGAAGCAACCTTCACATGTTTTGATTCCTTACCATCCTCCAGATGTTGCTAGAAGGACTTGATCTTTGTCCCAATGCTGACCACTCATTGGTTCTGCTTGGATCCATGTTTTTTTGGAAGCAGCCCTGGTCCCACCAGGTCAAACTCCTTCCCTTGCATTCTTCTCTTAGATCCATTGTGGATGGAGAGCCCAGAATTGCAAAGTCAACAATTCAATTCCCACAGAAGTGCTTGGAGAGAGATTGCTAAGAATAAATTTGAGAGCCTCTGATCGATGCTTCGGTCGATCTTTGGTCATTTTCCCTTTCCCCAAAATTCCAACCTTTGAAGATTTCCGGTGTGAAGTCTTTGCTTTTCCACTTCTCTTCAGATGACTTAACTTAGAAGAAGGTTCCTTTATTTTAGAAGGACGTTGTCCACTAAGGCTCTCGGCAAAATCCAAACTGTCTCCATTGTTCATCCATGCAAACGCTTATAACGTTGCACATTTTTGACCGACGGCCATAGCAATTGCAATTGCACTTAGACTTATATACCGCTTCACAGTGCTTTACAGCCCTCTCTAAGCGGTTCACAGAGTCAGCATATTGCCCCCAACAATCTGAGTCCTCATTTTACCCACCTCGGAAGGATGGAAGGCTGAGTCAACCTTGAGCCGGTGAGATTTGAACCGCTGAACTGCAGCTAGCAGTCAGCTGAAGTAGCCTGCAGTGCTGCACTCTAACCACTGCGCCACCTCGGCTCATAAAGAAGAGAAGGCTTCTTTGCTACAAACTAAGAAAGGGGAAGCAGAAGGAAGGAAGGAAGGAAGGAAGGAAGGAAGGAAGGAAGGAAGGAAGGACGGAAGGAAGGAAGGAAGGAAGGAAGGAAGGAAGGAAGGAAGGAGGGGGAGGAATATCTCCTTCTCTCCTTCCCTTGAAAATCCCATTTTCGCATTATTCAGGCTTCATTATGCTGAATCAATATTCGTTTAGTCACTGCAGTTATTGACATATTTTAAAATAAAAGTACACCCTTCAGCTACTGCAGTCATTACAGGTAATTTGTCTTGTCAGGGAGTAGGGAATATTATCTCGGCGTCTTTCAGAAGCCGACAGCCCATGGAAAGACATCCCCATGGTTACAACTGTAAATAATTTTCAGGCAAAAATATTGAAAAATCAATGGTTGTTTCCTGCAATCTGTCACAAACAAATCAATCATCATTCCCCCCATCGCCAGCCGAGTGGAGATTGAGAGGAGATGAGTGAACAGGTGTAATTCTTGCCTGGTATCTCACATTTCGGAGAAGAAAGGATGGTGGGGGAGAGAAAATCACGGCACATAATGGTGTCATCATTTAAACACTTAGCAGGCCCGGCTACTGTCTCCATCACTCACAGCTCCAAACTGGGCAAGAGGCAATAGCTTTAGCTACACAAACAAAGTGGCCGCTGCAAATGCTTGCGGAATTAAGTTGGTGTTGTCCGATTGGGCTTACGGTCTCTCAGCTGCAGCTCCCAGCTTCTAGCCAATCAATAATGATTTGATTCCCTATAAATTCGCCTCTGAAGATGGATTGTGCTCGGTAATGTAATCAAGCTTGCAGGTTGGATGCAGACACAGGCAGGCATGCTGGCGTTCACACTGGGGCAATCTGGCGTTTTACCTTCATTTTGTAACCTGCTTCCAATCTGCAGACTCTGAGCCCAAAGCAGATTCTGAAGAGAGACAGACAGACAGACAGACAGACAGAGAGAAAGAAAAAAAGGGGAAGAGAAAATCTTAACTCAGTTTGCTTTGGTGGTGTCACATTTCACCAACAAGCTTGCATCAGGTACTTGAAGACTAGTAGAATTTAAGGTTGAGGGCTATAAAGAAGATAGGCAGGTCCAGCAGAAGAAATATGTTGAAGGTCCATCTGCTAAGGAGCTACCACTGATGGGACCCCGCTGATGGGCCTTTTCAGCTGTCCCCCCCCCCCGGTTGGAAC
>QLTV01000572.1:113345-125344 GCA_003457575.1 Thermophis baileyi
AGATAATGAAAGAAAAAGAGAAGAGAAGAGAAGAGAAGAAAAGAGAAGAGAAGAGAAGAGAAGAGAAGAGAAGAGAAGAGAAGAGAAGAGAAGAGAAGAGAAGAGAAGAGAAGAGAAGAGAAGAGAAGGGGTGAACCCACAACCACAACAAACCTACTGTGAAAAGTATGGACAACTGAAGATACAATCCTTGCATGATGCCTCAAGCATCATCTTCCAATTGGTTTTTAAAAATTCAGCTGTTCAGAACCCACTCTCGGAAAAAACTATCTGCATTCAAATAATTTTGCCAAACCACAACAGGAGAAATAAAAGAAAAGGTGAAGGGTGTGTCCCACTTTACAAGGGGAAAATGTGGCTACTGAGAAGAGGGGAAAGAAGAAAACTCTCTCAATGCTCCATCAAGATGCTCTAAAGAACTTTCTAAACTAAAGAACCCCTCATTTGATCATTTTCAGATGGAGAAGCTTGGTTAACCAGAAAAACTTTCACCCTAAAGGAGGAGGATTAACCTAAGAAAATAGAAATACCATTTAGTCCATAGAAGTTAGGTGGTTATAATAAATGTATCATGATAATATTTTATAAATATTTTATTATTATCATCATGATAAATTTATTATAACCACCTAACTTCTATGGACTAAATGGTATTTATGAGGGGTTCTTATGTCTTCCATTGAGAAGTCAAGTGATACTGAGATAATTCTTCCATGTAAAATAGAGTGTTAAGACAGGAGACTTATACATACATCTTTAACCCCTGTGTAATTGAAGCAACTCAACCAGATAACTATATTTTCTTCCAGTTAAAACAGTAGAAATACACAAACACACACACACACACTTCCCAATTATCTGAAAAAGATTTGTGAGAAATTAAAAAGAGAAATGCTGCCCCAAACTTCAACCCTGCCCCAAAAGTTCAGCTCCATCTAAACTTCTTATCACGATCTCTTTATTGATAGAAATAGCACCTTCACTGCTTTTATTTGTATTGTTTGCCTGTTCGTTTCCAGACTCGTTTTCAAAATAGCTCTTGCTATCCACCTTTCCTAAAACCACAAGCGCTGAAAAAAACCATTTTCTTACTCATAAATTACTACCTAGATTTCAATATGGTTGAGCTTGCAAGGCTGACCTTTAAAGCAAACATGGTTGTGTGGAGAACCAAGATCCACAGGAACTCAAAATAAAGTCTTCTCCATTGCCACACCTAGACTGTGGAATTTTGTACCCAAGGAGAACCCTCCGGCACCCTATGAATTTATTTGCAATTGTCTAAAGTCATAATTCTTGCCTGGCTCATTCCTCCAAGATTTGGAATACCACCGTTCATCTCGTGATGATTTGTTGATGGTTTAGATGTTATTATCCTGAGTTTTTGTACCGAATTTCAACCCCCCCCCCCCGGGCGTGTTTGTTTAAATTGACTGCAGCTCGGTGGCCTAATTTGCTCAGATCATTTTTGAGATATGGTATCTCGTGGGTTGGAAGATTCCTTTGAGAAGAAAGGCATTCGACAGCCCAACGTCAGCAATGACATTCCTAAGGAGACATTGCTGATGCCAACTCTGCGGTCTTTCAGGTGTGCCTGGCCAAAAAAACTAAACTAAACCAACACCACCCAGATACTTCTTAATTATGATCTGTATTCATTTCAAGGTATTTAAACTGCCTATTGGTTCTAGTGTCTGATAGAGCGATTCGTGCCACTTTTAAGGACTCACCTCTTTTGCCAAGTCCAAATGAGTAATTTATTCCTCCATGGAGTGTGCCAGAGCATGCCCTCTGCTTCTCCTGAAATTTTTCTTCCTCTGTGAAAGAGGATTCTGTATGTCACCCTTATTCTTGGCGGTGGGGGCTTAGAAATTGCGTAGAATCCCTTTGGGTTGTGTTTCTAAACTTATTCTTTTTTTTTCCCCCTGTGAAAGAGGATTCTGTATTGTCTCGGGGTGCCTAAGAGAATCCCTTTGGGTTGTGTTTTTAAGTTTATTATTTTGCTGGGAAACAGCAGATTATGTGTCTGTCTATTTCTGTCTGTCTGTCTGTCTGTCTGTCTGTCTGTCTGTCTGTCTGTCTGTCTATCTATCTATCTATCTATCTATCTATCTATCTATCTATCTATCTATNTGTCTATCTATCTATCTATCTATCTATCTATCTATCTATCTATCTATCTATCTATCTATCTATCTATCTTTCTATCATCTATCTACCTTGCTGATCTACTTCTCGATCTGGAAAGATCCCTTAGAGATGGTCCTTCCAGGTATTTTCTCAACGGGAAAGTCAAAAACCAATATGGCTGCTGAAGATATTTTTCTGCAATGAATGATGGGACATTCAGCCCTGGGTCACCCCATGGATAAAACATTTTCTACCCTGAGAACGGCATCAAAATATCCATGGGGAGCACCAGAGAAGGCCACCAAAGAAATGTAGAGCACAGCAAATATCAGGGCTACCACCCTGCAGACAATTAATATTCATAAAACGGTCGCGTCTAGGCATCTCCCTGAGATCTGTTTTTTCGGTTTGCAGGGGAAGACTTGTGTCAAGGAATCCAGCTTCCTAAATGAGGTGCCATCTGGGGTGAGACAGTCTAGACAGGGTTTGCCTCCTGAGGGAGAATGAGATTTGGTCCTTCCAGTACAAACACAGACCTCGACGCAACCTCAGCACCTCTGGATCGCAACTCAACATTCGGGACATCCTGCTCAAAATTCCTGTCTGTCAAATTAAAGACACGTTATGGTGGAAACCAAGAGATGGAGTTGGGAAGACAATGGCTAGAGGGCTGGGTTTCGTCTACAAGACATGGGTTCAGCTTTCCTGGAAGTTATTAACGCTGTGGGTGGCCATAGGGCAGAGGGGGAAATTCACACACTTCTTTGTTGTAGTAGACAAGTTGATGTTGGAACTGTATCAGTCTCCTGAGGAACTCCCCTCTACTTTTCCCATAGTGGGAGAGGGGAAGGAAGGGTGAGCATGAGAAGCCACAAAATGACATTTTTTTCAAAACAGGGACATGACAAAACAGGGACACTGCAACTGTCATAAATGGGAGTCAATTGCCAAGCATCCGAATGCAAATCACGTGACTATGGGGGATGCTGCAACGGTCATACGTGTGAAAAATGGTCCTAAATCTCTCTCTTTTTTTTCACCGCCATTGTAACTTCAAACGGTCACTAAACAAACTGTCGTAAGTCGAGGATTACCTGCATAAGGCTCAGTGCTATTGCTATTAATAATCAGCTTCATTAGCGATGGAAATACTGGCCCCGACTGTGGTCGTAATTTCAGGACTACCTATCCAGTCCAACCCTTGTTGTGAAGATGCCAACTACCCTAAAAATGTTTGGCAAAAAAAAAAAAGAAGAAGAAGAAGAAGAGGGGGTCAAACTATTCTCCAAAGCCCCTGAAGGCAGGACTAGAAACAATGGGTGGAAACTAATCAAGGAGAGAAGCAACCTGGACTTAAGGAGAAACTTCCTAACAGTGAGAACAATTAACCCGTGGAACAGCTTGCCACCAGAAGTTGTGGGTGCTCCAACACTGGAGGTTTTTAAGAAGAAATTGGACAACCATTTGTCTGAAATGGTATAGGGTTTCCTGTCTAAGCAGAGGGTTGGACTAGAAGATCTCCAAGATCCCTTCCAACTCTGTTATTCTCTTATTCTGGGTCAACCTACAGTATTTTCCAAAGCATTAGGAAGGCAAGACAAGAAAGGATGGATGGAAAGTAATCAAGGAGAGAAGCAACCTAGAACTAAGGAGAAATTTCCTGACAGTGAGAACAAATAACCAGCGGAACAGCTTGCCTCCAGAAGTTGTGAGTGCTCCAACACTGGAAATTTTAAAGAAGAGATTGGACAACCATTTGTCTGAAATGTATAGGACTTTTTGCTTGAACAGGGGGTTGGACTAGAAGACCTCCAAGGTCCCTTCCAACTCTGTTATTCTAAATACTTCTAAAAAAAAAAAAAAACCAGTGAGAAAAAATGCACCAATTCAAAACCACGAACAATTTCCCCCTCATCTATTCAGAGGGAAGAAAACTTCCCAAGCATGATATTTACGGTTTTTCATGGTTTTCAAAGCGATCTGTGGAAGCAACAACCTACAGCATCTAGGTGGAAAAAACTTCCCAATCAAACTTCACCTTTTCCTTTAATCAACTGGAGCCCAACAGCCCCATGAAAAGGAGATTAGATCTGGATCTTTTCTCTCTGTGGGCCGTGGGTTACAAAAATACATTGCCTTCCCAAGTACATCTCACTCCAGCCTGGTCATGCACACAATCTATCAATGTGCAGATAAAGCATTAAAAGAGAGAGAGAGAGAGAGAGAGATTTTGAAGAAATGCATTTTGCAGTTTGATGCAAAACAGAGGTGACAAGCACAGCGGAGCAGACTTTGACTAAATCGTTCAGTACTTCAAAAAATTATCTACCAGGCTTTCAAAAGCTGGAATTCCGGGAGGCGAGGAGATCTGTGGCAAAGCAAAGGGGCAAAGATGTTTATACAGGTAGTCCTCGACTTACGACTACCACAATTCAGCCCCAGATTTCTGTTGCTAAGCAAGATGTTGGTTCAGTGAGTTTTGCCTCCATTTGATGACCTTTCTTGCCACGGTTGTTAAGTGAATTGCTGCAGTTGTTCAGTTAGTCACCCGGTCGTTAAGTGAATTGGGCTTCCCCGTTGACTTGGCTGGTCATAAGGTCGCAAAAGGGGATCACGTGGTCTTGGGACACAGCAACGGTCATAAATAGGCATCCGAACGTTGATGACATGATCGTGGGAGTGCTGGAAAAGTCATAACTGTGAAAAACGGTCATAAGTCACATTTCTCAGTGTTGTTGCCACTTTGAACAGTCGCTAAGTGAACTGTTGTAAGTGGAGAACTAGCTGTATATGCACACTCCTGTACCTGCCACACTTCGTTCAAGAGCCTGAGTTACAGAGCTTGCAAACGTAACCATTTATTCATTTAAACAAAAAGCACCCAAACAAAATTATGAGATAATAATTCTCTTACTTTTTCCCAAGTCATCAAGTAAATGGAAACTCTTCCGAGACATTTCTACATTCTGCTGTAGGAAGAAAGAGGCAAGAAATACATTAAGTTATTCGTTGGAATTTCTTTCTCCCTGTGTGTGTCTCTCTCTCTCATGAGCAAGGCATTAAATACACTAAAAATATCGCAAAAGGATTTCTAATTTACTGACCCAGATACAGAGCTGTGAATTATGACAGAAGCTTTTTGGAGATGGGGAGTGAAAAGAAAGTGGGAGGTTTTTGTTTTGTTTTTTTAAAAAAAGACCAATAATTGTACCGCTTGCCTTTTAAAAACTGATCAAAGGGCACACCTGTGTGGATCGAGTGTGTAAGAATGCCAAGAAATCTGGTGCATTTCTGGAAACATGCCATTTTGTGCAAGTTTCCAGAAATGAAATATTACACAATCTTTTTTACAGGATGTGAATTTTAGATTTCTTTTAAACAACAGACTTTTTTTTAAATTAAGGAACACATTCTCACACACACATGGGAAGAAATAATAATTTCTGGAAAAAAAACCACTTTCCTGCTTAAGATTCTGGAAGTTTAATTTAATTTAACTGGGTTTTCATTAACCACTTAATTTGGGAAATATAGACTTGTAAATGTCCTGAGGATACCACAGGTATACACTATATGTGCGCAATACTTATGCCAATTATATACTAATACACATTTTCTCCGGTTATGCTTGTGTGTTGTGTGCAATGTTTATGGAGATTCTCAGTCATTCAGGTCATGGTTGTCCTAAAGATGCTTTTTGAGAGGCAACTGGACTTACTTTGTTTTTCCTTGAAGACATTTTGCTTCTCATCTCAGAAGCTTCTTCAGCTCTGTGTGAACTTTTCTTGCAGTTTAGAAACCATAACTTGAAGATTAAAATGATGCCTAAAGCAAGCTAACTGAAATTTCTTTAAAAAACAAAAACAATAAACACAATCCTCAATTAAACCAAGATCTAACTATAGTCCAAGCATAACTTCACACCATGTGCTGACCCAGCTAATAGCGTGCATTCAAAACAAGTCCTTTCAATGCAAAAAAAAAAAAAAATGTCCAAAAGTGCTTTTTCCAAAAGGCAACTGGACTTTATTGGTTTTTTTTCCCCTTCAAATCTTTTCGCTTCCCATTCAAGAAGCTTCTTGGATGAGAAGAGGAAGAGAAGAAGCCTCTTGGATGAGAAGAGGAAGAGAAGAAGAAGCTTCTTGGATGAGAAGAAGAGAAGAAGAAGAAGAGAAGAAGCTTCTTGGATGAGAAGAAGCTTCTTGGATGAGAAGAAGAAGAGAAGAAGAAGAGAAGAAGAAGAGAAGAAGCTTCTTGGATGAGAAGAAGAAGCTTCTTGGATGTGAAGAAGAAGAGAAAAAGAAGCTTCTTGGATGAGAAGAAGAAGAGAAGAAAAAGAGAAGAAAAAGAGAAGAAGCTTCTTGGATGAGATGCAAAACATTTTCAAGAAAAAAACCCTAGAAAGTCCAATTGCCTTTTGGGGAAAAAAAAGCACCTTTAGGACAACCATGATCTGGATGATTGAGAACCTCCATAGACAATGCAAAGAACTGTGCTGGCATATGGACACATTTGGCTGATTGGGCTCTCTACAATTTTGGCACTCTGCCCAAACACATTTCCCACCTACCCCAGTGTGCATTTACAAACAACACACACACAGAGAGAGAGAGAGAGAGAGAGAGACAGACAGACAGACAGACAGACAGACAGACAGACAGACAGACAGACACGCAAACCTATTTGGAAACTCTCCTTTCAGAATAATCTGCAGCCGCCTCCTCTGGCATTGCCTGTAACCACCCAGCCCACCGCCCTACAAAACCAACCCACCCACGTGCGTCTAGACACCAAGTAAGCACGGTTTCAGCCTCGGAGGGGGCCATGGAAACGCTCGCGCGCCTATTCATTGTTCTCCGGGGCTCAGCAACTCCTGCGACTTACCCGCCTTCCTCCCCCGCCAAGCTGCCGAGAGAGAGAGAGAGCTGGGTGAGAAACCTGCTTGACCCTCGCTGCCTCTTCCCGGTCCAAGCTGCCGAGGAGCGGCCGAAGGACGCGCCGCATATGCGAGCGCTCCAGCTGCCGCCGCCGCCGCCACCAGACGCTGCCAGCAGCTCGGACTGCAGAGTGCAAAGGAAACGGGCTCTCTTTAGACAGCGAAGCAAAAAAGAAAGAGAGAAAGAGAGAAAGAAGAGAAGAGAGAGAGAGAGAGAGAGAGAGAGAGAGGGAGGGAGGGGGGGAGAGGGGGAGGGCGGGGGGGAAGGGGGGAGGAGGGGGGGGGGAGAAAAAGGGGGAGGGGGGGAGGGAGAAAGAGAGGCAGGGAGGGATGAAGGAAGGAAGGAAGGAAGGAAGGAAGGAAGGAAGGGAGGGAGGAAGGAAAAGATCCATAGAAAAGAAGAGGGGGGGGGAGGGGAGGGAGGAAGGAAGGAAGGAAGGAAGGAAGGAAGGAAGGAAGGAAGACCAAAAAAAAGAAAAAGTCACAGCCGAATAGCCGGCGCTGCCATCCGCAACTTGCCCTTTGCAAAATCCCGATCCAGACGCAAAGAAACTCTTTTTGCAACGCGGGCCAATCGGGAAGGGGGAGATGTTGGGGGGGGGCAAGGCAAAGGATGCGCTGCAAAGGCAAGGCAAGGAGATGGAGGGGGTGGGGTTGGAGGAAGGGTCCCCGAGCCCAGGGTTGCAAAAAAGGAGGAGGATGCACGGCTCTGCTCCTCCCCCTAGAGGTGGCCTGTCCTGCAAACTGGCTCACCTGGGCGCTCCAGGAAGCGGCAGCCCAGGAACGCAGCAAAGGAAAGGGGAAAAAGGAGGGGGGGAAGGAGGGAGGAGAAGCCACCTTTGTCGCAAGCTCCCTCGGGGCCACAGCGCCTCCGCCCTGCCCACCTTTGCCTGGGCCACCCCGAGTGGCAGCTGACGAACCAATCGGGAGGGACCCTTCGGCCACCCCGCCCGGGGCGGTAGCCAATGAGCAGGTTGAGACGGGAGCGAGGGAGACCCGCACAGCAGAGAGGCGTGTGGGTAACGTAGTCCCGAAACCTGGCGGCTGATCTTCGTACAAACGCCGGTTGAGTTTCTTCTTCCAGTTTAATTCGTTCTTTCAAAAAAAAAAATTAAAAAAATCAAAAAAATCAATCTCAGTCTTTTTCCCGCCTCTTTACGTGGAAATGACAGGTGCCTATATAAACCAGATTTCGGATGCACCGATTTGAAAGAGTTATTTCGTGGTGAAACCTTATTGTAATATCTCTCAAAGAGCATGGTAATAAATAGAATAATCTTTCCTGCCTTTGAGTCAATATTGATTCCTGGTGACGCCTGGATAAGTCTCTGAAGATATCTTGGCAAGGTTTCTGAAATGGCCATAATATTACTTTATTTTATTTTATTTTATTATTATTTTATTTTATTATTTTATTCTATATATGGCATCTACAGAGGCCATGCAATCACTGATACACAACACGAATAAAACAGACACAAATATACGTTTAAATATTTATATTATATATAAATATAAATTTATATATTATTATATTATATTAATTATATTATATTAATTATTTATATATACCGGTATGTATATGTGTGTATGTGTATGTATATCAAACTCAAAATGTAGAAAGTTGTTATCATTTGGTCTTCAAGTTGCCGTTACTCCCAACTCCCAACTCCCAACTCTCATTAGCCTCAAATTATTTGTTCCAGTGGTCTGAATTGAAGGTGAAGGGAACGGAGACTCAGCAACAACACAAAGGCATCAGGCTCTCGTTCTTTTCTTAAATTATAATGATGAAAACTTTGAAATATGTAAAGAGTGTGGACTACACAATAGATGAGATAAAATATTAAACTGGGGTAAAACCACGATAAAATCACTATAATACGGTGCCATAGACAGAGTCACAATAAGGTAGCTGTTATAGTTGTGTTCCTAAAGAAGCTAACCACCTAACTGCTTCTGGTGTGGTTACTTTAATTTGGGGCTTGTTACTTTAATTATAATAAATAATAAACCTGTGGATGTTAATAGTGAAAGTCTTGTGGCATTGTCTGGCACCCTTTGGCTCACGAGACAATGAAGGTTTTAAAACGAGTTGCACCTGCAGTGCAAATACTGCATTCCAGGGTTTATGATCCAGGGTGGAGTGGAGACAAGAGTAATATTTGGGGAACGCAAAATCCCGCGTGGTTTTCTTATTTCTGGTTAAATGTATGCCATCCCTCAGCAAAATGATTTTCAGAACTTAGCCAGAAATGTAGCTGGCTGGGCAAAGCATGTATAGGGAGTTGCCATTCGAAATGCACCAAAATATAAAGAGAGGCGGAAATTGGATGAGAAGCTGAACAGAAACGATTATTTCTTGGTGAAATGCCTGTCCCGAAACACTTTCCTGCCTAGCATTTTCACTTTCCTCCCAAAACAACAACCCCAACCAACCTTGGAAGGGAGCTTGGGCTGAAGGAGTGGGGTTAGTTTCGGACCAAGCCTGGAGCTTCCGTGACTGATTCTTGGTTTCACTCGAATTCCGGTTCTGATTCGAGACCAGGGTGAGTCAGAGAGAGGATGGGGCAGGTGGAGAGTTTCTTGGGACTTGTAACTGGATGACCCGTCAAGAACTGGCTTAGGCATTTTGGCCTAGCCTCCGCGGTTGAGTTTAGGGTGCCCCATTGTTGTGAGAAAGGATGCTCTCGGTTTCCCAAACCCTGTCTACCATTTCAGGATGAACCTATTCAGATTATTAGATATTTTTAGTATTGTCTTCCTCCTCCTTTTCCTCCTCCACCTCTCCTTCCTTCCTCTTTCCTTCCTTGCTTTTCACCCTACTTCCTTCCTCTATCCTTCCACTCATTCTTTCTTCCTTCTTTTCCTTCTTCCTCTCTCTATCCTCCTGCCTCCCTCCTCTTTCTTTCTTTCTTTCTTTCTTTCTTTCTTTCTTTCTTTCTTTCCTTTCTTTCTTTCTTTCTTTTTCTTTTTCTTTTTTTCTTTCTCTCTCTTTCTCTTCCTTTCTTTCCTTCTTTCCTTTCTTTCCTTCCTTTCCTTCTTCCTTCCTTCTTTCCTTCTTCCTTCCTTCCTTCTCTCCCTCCCTTCTTCCTCTATCTTCCTCCCTCCCTCCCTCCCTCCCTCCCTCTCTCCCTCTCTCTCTCCTTTATGTTTAGCAAATGCTGATAGCTTAGGATCAATTAAAGTTGATCCGAGGGCCTTAGAATCTGTTATGATTACTAGTATTAGTGTTACTCTTCTCCAGCCTTCAAGCCCATAAAAAGGATTTAGTAGCTGTGATCAGAGAAAGGCAGTGGAATCAATACATATGCAACGGGAGAAGAAGAAGAAGAAAACTCTCTCTGGAGATTCGCCTGCCCGGCTTCAGTTAGTTGTCTGTGACGAAAGGTTCATCAAGCCCTCCAAGTTCTTCTTTTTTTTTTCTTTTCTTCTGTCTCTTTCCTTTCTTTGATCCGGAAGAATGGCGAAACCATCCTGGGAGAGCGAACCACTCCCCCACCCCACCCCCACCCCGGGAAAGTTTTTATCCGAGATTTCAATATCTAGAATTGGGTGTGTTTTTCGAAACCTCATCCTCAGTCCAATAATTTGGTAGCCTCAGGTTTGTTTGCTCTTCTTTTTAATTGGGATGGGGAGGAGACAGACGCGGTCGCTGCTTGGCGGTCGTAATTGGACGATTATGGGCAGCCCACCCGCCCCACCTCCGAGCGGGTGGGGGAGGGGAAAGAGAAATGGCGGGGGGAGGGAAGCGAGGAGGGGACATGCTGGAGAGACTATTAAATTCATGGATCTTACTTCCGAGTAAATCCGATAGACTCCAACTTAAACTTTTTTTGAGCCCAATTGTATCCGCCTGTACTTGCAGGTACCCTCCGTGCCTGCGTTACTCGGGAGTAAAACCCCGGGCTCCCGTTTGAGCAAACGAAACTTCTGTCCGCGGAAACGGCACCTTAGCCTCAAGCCGCAGCTCTCTTTAGGAAGAAACGGGGCCGGTGGTTTTCAATTATTATTAACAATAAATTGTTCCCTTCCCAGGACCGAGAGTGAACAGCAGGTTTTTCGACCGTGCCAGTTGCGCGGGGATCGATCTTGCGACGTCGTTAATCCCGGCCTCACTTCGCGGAGAACTTTCTAACCTCGCTTGGACGTCCGGGCGTGGGTGGAGGAGGAGGCGTCCAAAATTTAGCCTTCTCCGAAGATCCCAGTCTTTCCCGACTGAAAACCACAGGCACACCGCTTGGTTGAAAAATACGGACGCCCCAAATTCGCTTCCCAGCCGATTCTGCGCTCAGAGCGCTACTACTCCGAGTCTTTCCCTTCTCGGACTCCTGGGAATTTTGCCTTCCTCAGCTCTCAGCACACGTCCCTGCGTGCGTCTCTTTCTCTCTCTCTCCTTTTGTGTGTGTGTGTGCGCGTCCATCCGTCCCCTCTCTCACGCCCCCCCCCCATTAAAGGAAGAAATAAAAAACCCGACCTGACGAATCGAACCTCGCCAAAAAGTTTCGCAAAGACTTAAAGCGCCCCCAGAACCTCTGTATCGGGGCGAGCCTAGCTCTTGCGCCCCCAAATTTGACTGCTGCCAGGCGCAAACTTCACGCTCTTCCACCTCCCGAAAGAACGCTTAGATGTCCCCAAAAGGAATCTCGCCCGCCCACCCACCCACCCATCGGCGTTGGGGGGGTCCAGTCCCAGCCAAGCCCCTTTCACCAGGCGGGCTAGCTTGGCAGGCTGGCCCTTGGCCCCTGAACACCAAGGTGGGCCCCGCGCGGGCTTAGGGGTGGACTTTCTTTTTTGAGGGTGGAGGTCGTTTCTTAGGGTGAAAGGGAAACTTCGGAAGCTCAGCAGCCCGGAGGTGGAAAGGGGACTTTGGCTGGACGAGGGTTCGAAAGACGGATCCGTTTTCTTGGGGGTAACGGATCCGTCTTTCGAA
>QLTV01000572.1:158412-168852 GCA_003457575.1 Thermophis baileyi
CCTCCCTCCCTCACTGGTTTTTTTTTTTAAGAAGATTGAACAGCCATTTGTCTCAAAGGGTATAGGGTCTCCTGCTTGAGCAGTGGGGGGGGGGCGGTGGACTAGAAGACCTCCAAGGTCCCTTCCAACTCTATTACAGGTAGTCCTCAATTTGCAACAGTTTGCTTAGTGACTGTTCAAAGTTACAGTGGCACTGAAAAAGTGATAACCATTTTTCACAATTATGTTGTAACTTCCAACGGTCACTAAATGGAACTGTTGTAAGTCAAGAGCCAGCTGTAGACACTTACACACTCCTTCCTCCCTACTCTGGCACTTTTGAACATCATGGGGTGCCCTTAACACTGGAGACCTCTTTCTCCTTTTCCTCCTGAGGCCCATCAACACACACACACAGACAAATAGACACCCACAAACACACCCACACCCTCCTAACTTTCCTCCTTTGAAAACCTTCTTTCCACAAAGAAAGGTTTTCGCTCAGCAATCAACTCCAAGTCTCTAGTCCTCAGATCATCATCTTCAGCAGGATTGGGGAGGCGGGGGGGGGGGCTGATGGGGTGGAGACCCTTCCTGGAGCAAATCGGTCCGCAAAGATCCTGTGAAATTTTTGTTCGTGCCAAGCTACACCCGGGTTCCCGAAAAAGCCTGATTTATGAGCTTGTCAAAGGAACTATTGTTGAGGAAGGCAATCAGAAAACACTTACCTAGCGAAACTGAAATGGCTGCCTTTTCATGGGGCTAATTTGTATAACTCCCATGGAGGAACTTGGGAAGGGTTTGATGAGGCATAAAATGATGATTAATGTATTTATTGGCCCATTACTCATCAAACAGGGATAGTAGATCTTTTCTCTATTGGGCGTCAACTCTAGGAGCCTAGAGAAATAGCCAAGACTAAATCTCCTTTTCCCCCCCCTCCTGGGGTCTCCACTAATCTCACCTGTCTGACCTGAAGAACACCTGAGCTGGAACAAGGCCACATCAGGGGAACGTGAGAGACAAACAACCATTTCATTGGCTGCTAAGCAGTGGTGAAATCCATTTTTTTTTACTACTGGTTCTGTGGGCGTGGCTTGATGGGCGTGGTGTGGCTTGGTGGCCGTGGCTTGGTGGCCGTGGCAGGGGAAGGATACTGCAAAATCTCCATTCCCACCCCACTCTGGGGCCAGCCAGAGGTGGTATTTGCCGGGTTCTCTGAACTACTCAAAATTTCCGCTACCGGTTTTCCAGAACCTGTCAGAACCTGCTGGATTTCACCCCTGCTGCTAAGTGAGAAATGAGAAGGAGAAATATAGGTAGCCCTCGACTTATGACCTCAAATGAGCCCAATGTTTCTGTCGCTAAGCGAGACAGGGGTTTTGCACTTTGCTTGTCAGAAGGTCGCAAAAGGGGATCACGTGACCCCGGGACACTGCGACCGTCATAAATATGAACCAATTGCCAAGCGTTCTCAAGTGGGTCCTTTCAGAGTAGACCATCCAGCTCGTGCAAGTCACTCAATGAAGTTAAGAGTATGGGGTCTTTGAATCTTATCATCTGAACCCCAACTTCTTAAAGTTACTGTGATCTACCTGAGAAAGATTCAATCTCTTTAAGAAAAATGGAAAGACTCCCATCGTACATAACATCAGTGCTCTGAAAAGTGTCAGGGTTCCAAGTGACACCCCCAACAAAAGAAGACTCCGAGGCTAGAAGTTCCTCAAAGTTCCACTTTATTAGAGATGTCATATTTGCACATCTGGGAAAACCCGAATCTGAAAGCTTCCAGGTTTTCCCCACCCAAAAGAAAGTCCAAGTCCCTTCCCCCAGCACCCACATGTCCATCACATGGTCCAATCAATGCACCGTCCCAACTGGAGACGCCTCCCAGTCACACCACTCCAGGTGCAGGGCAGGATGTCCTTGACTCTCAGAGAAAGGAATGTTGTTATGGCTATATATCTCCCCAACTCCATGCAATCCCCCCTCCCAGTTTCCCACAGCACTAAATGTGGCAGCCCTGAAGATCCAAAGTAAAAGATGGCCTCCAGGGCTGACAAAAAGAAGATTGTAACCTTTGTAGTAAGTAGTTTGTTACCACGAGTAAACATGGTGAAACTGTGGTCAAGATGGCCTATTTGGTTCTACACAGAAATAAACGCGAAGGGGGAAAAAAAATCTTCTGTCCCAATCCTGCAGGAAATACCTCCTATTGCTTCCCAAACAATATTTGCAAGAATAAGCAACAAAAACATCTTTTTATTGAATAAATCGAGTTCCTATCTATGCTGAAAACTCATAAGCAAATATTGATCTTTAACACCTCAGTCAAAAAAATTATAGAGTGACCCCAAGCAATATGGGGTATTCTCTTTAACTCTTGGAAAATTAGTAGCTAAGGGATGATCAGAGTCAAATTAATTGATATTTAGCGCATGTTCCTGTGAATTTTAGTGTTTGAGCACGCACGTCGGAAAGAAATGACTGCTGATTGAGACGCTGAAGAATAAAAGGAACATCAATGAAATAAGAGAATTAGCATTTTTTGCAATCTGTAAAAAGAATTTCTGGTTAGAAACCTGTCCTGAATACTGTGGAACTGGTAATCTTTTTTTATCTGATGGAAGGAAGGAAGATTTATTCCAAAGTGTGCATTTATGTGTCTGGCTGCTCTGTTCTTCCTTTCCTCCTGGGATTACACCCTCAATATTCTTCCTTTTTGTGGAATAGAGGCCCCTGTCCTATTTCCATAATCCCGGCAATATTTTAAAGGCCGCCTGATTTTTTTTTTTACATGCGCTGTTATAAAGATGTATGCAAGAGAATGGTTCCTGCAACCTTAGACAATGACAGTTTTGGGGGTATAATTGCTTTAATGTGGGCAATTAAGACTAAGTGCATGTAGTTTTAGTGACTGTCTTACATTCCCCTGAAACATTACAATGATCAATACCCATGATTTGTAAGTTGCTTCTTATTGATCGAATGGTAAAATCTCTGACCTTTTTTTGAGGAAGCGATTTGCTAAATTATGACACCCCGTTAAGTCTTTCTCAGTTCAGAGGTGAGGAATATAATGGCATGGCAGACTGGTATTGTGCGGGTGGAGGAGGTTGTGGTTAGATGGTAAGATGAAGCGTGTGTATTTTGCCTGAAAAAATAAAGGTTTGCTCACTTTGCAGACCTTTCACATATGAATGGGTAGCATCTAAGTCCATTGGAGTTGGGCGGTTTATACATTCGATAAATAAATAAAATAAAAATAAACCCGCTTTGACTTGGACATGAATTTCAGCATCTTTTTGATGGTTGCTTCAATTTTGTTTCATACCTTAATTAAAAAAAAAAGAATGTGTACTTTGATGGACAAAAAAGAAGAAGCTGGCTCATGAATGGAAGACCTAATCAAAAAATTCCCTTTTTATGACCCTGTAATCCCTTAATTCAGGGTACAGTCAGGGCGACTGGATGGAGCTGAGCGTTTACTGGCCGGATGCCCTTCCTGATGCCTATGCGGAGTTAGCAGCAGATATTTTCTCTTTGTGCCGCAGGAGAGAAATATCTGCTGCTACCTAGGATTGAACTTTCAACCTTCCGAATGGGAGGCAAGTGTCTTCACCACTAGGCCACCATGCCGCTCAAATGGAACATCTAATAATACTGTTAAATGCCAGATGTATCTTACCTTACAGTGATAACACCAGCTCTTTCAGTTAAGTTCCTAACTGGGTTAGGAAATCAAATTATTCTCTTAACTCAGCCTTGGAAAGCAGCTTAGTTCAGGGGTGAAATGCTCCCGGTTCGCTCTTACCTGTCGGTCACCGTAGAGCCGGTCGCCAAGGTAGCGCGAGGCGCCGCCCACCCACCCGGACGCTGCCCGGACGCCGCCATTTGGGTTCTTTTACCCTCTGCGCATGCACAAAGCATTCTGTGTATTCGCAGAGGGTAAAAGAACTCAAATGGCGGTGTCCAGGTGGGTGGGCGGTGCCTCGCGCTACCTTGGCGACCGGCTCTACGGCAACCGACAGGTAAGAGCGAACCGGGAGCATTTCACCTCTGGCTTAGTTTCTTCTGAGAAAAATAGGAAGAATGACTGCCCTTTAGAGCTTTTAGTGATGTCCCAGGAAAGAGAGAAAAACTAAGGCAGAGGTGTTTGCAGGGGAGGGTCAGCAAACTCAAGAAGAGTGTGTGAGTGGAACACCTCATGGGTAACACACACATTTTTTTAAAAAAGGTGGAATTTTGAATGCACCATTTTGGTTGCCATCTTGACTCTTGAGCACCCTCTGTGGACATTCCTGGCAGCAGAAAAGGGCATAAGGGCGTGAAGCAGGAGAAAAGAGAACGTATGATCTATCCTGTAGCCAGAACCAATATCATTCATTTAAAAAAAAAAAAGAATGTCTGTATATGTTTGCTTTTATGTGGGACAAAGATTGCAGATCGCCAAAGATTGTAGACTGGTGGTAATGAAAACAAAAGTTGGTATCCTCATCAGTTCTTTATGTTACGTGTGCCTATTTAATAACATGCTATTTTTTTCTCCTGTCGTGAGAAGAGTCAAACTGTTCAAAATAGTAAAAGAGTGTGAGAAAGTGTTAGCAGCTTACATTGTGTGACAATCAACGTTAACACCATCAAACAACCTCTGCCTGTTCCAGGGTCCTTGGGAAAGACTTGATGGCTGGACTAAACTGCCAAATCCAATCTAAAGACATGGCTGACTCTGCGACCAACCACGATAATAACAGTACCGAAACATCTGGAGCACCACTTGAACCCCATCGGCATTGACAAAATCCCCATCGGTCAATTGCAAAAGGCAGCTTGACTTGGGAGAGTTTACATCCTACAATGATACTTTTTATCACCAACAAACAACATCTGCCTATTCCAGGTCCTTTGGAAAGACTCAATATGTCCAATCCAGGCTAAACATCTGGCTGGCTGGCTAGAAACAACAACAATAATAATGTATGATTTAGCATTGGGTTTATAGAATTCAAAACGCTTAATCCACATATTTCTTTACCCCTAATTGCTTTGTCGTTTTTCAAGCTTATTAACTATGTCACTCGGATGACTTTTCCTCTTTCAGGCTCTAGCTATAATATTTAATATAAATGATTCTCCCTCATTTGCAAGTCTTTGAAGTGTTCTTGAACAGTTTAAATGATTGATAGGGTTTATTCACCCCAGAGTTCAAAGTTTTGATACAGGATTAAAACAACAATAATAACAAACAGTGACATTTGAAGATAAAAGATGACATCTCGATTAAAGGCAGAACAAATTGCTTGGCAGGGAATCAAAACTCTAATTTTCTATTTGGGATGATGTCCTCTTCTCTTGATCTGCAGGAGACAATGCTTGTGATAAGGAAGAACCAAGAGGTTGTTGGTTTACCTTCTGGAAATTGAGAATAATTATTCATCCTAGAATTGACTGATCAGCTTTGGTCATGACAACATCGAAGTCAAATACGGTAGCCCGTACTCCAATTTGAATAAAATCAGTTCTGAGAAAATTGTCAGTGCTAGGAGATTAAAAGACTTTTTTTAATGTGCACCAACAGACATTAAAAATGGATGGGGTTTGAATCAGGGGTGAAATCCAGCAGGTTCTGACAGGTTCTGGAGAACCGGTAGCGGAAATTTTGAGTAGTTCGGAGAACCGGCAAATACCACCTCTGGCTGGCCCCAGAGTGGGGAGGGAATGGGGATTTTGCAGTATCCTTCCCCTGCCATGCCCACCAAGCCACACCATGCCCACCAAGCCACACCATGCCCACCAAGCTACGCCCACAGAACCGGTCGTAAAAAAAATTGGATTTCACCACTGGTTTGAATCACAGGGTTGTGACTTCATCCTGACTTTTTGGATTCTCTCACAGACACTCCTAGTACAAGTAAAAACAACACAAAAGCCTATAATAATGGAAGGTCTTGTTCCAGATTGCTAAATCAAAAATGAGCATTGGGCATGGTGCATTTCATGTCTAATTTAGCAGATAACTGGCATAAGCAGAAGCTGACACCCCCCTCCCCCGCTGCCGCCGCTGCCACTGACCAAATAATTAGGATTGGGAACTGAGGAAGTTGCCATGTTTTACCTCAGATAAAAGGTAGATATGATTTTCAAGTTATCTGTGCGGGGCCCAAAGGTTCAGGCTGTAAGATAACCAATACAGGAATTCACACAATCTCTCTTAACAAAACAACAATAGGCCTAGGAAATACAGTCAAGAAGGATCCACGAATCTCTTCTTGGAAATATTTCTTCTCCCCCAAATATTCAACTCAACAATGAAACTAGGCACGTTGTTCTTGGATGATCTAGCCCGTTTTTGAAGACAAATTGCATCATTTAATCTCTCTAGGTGACATCTTGGTTGATCAAACAGTTGTCAAGCTGTTTGTGGTTTCAATGGCTATTAAGCATCTCTTCCCTGGCTAAACGAGTACATTTGTGATCTGCCCTCTAGCTATTCATAAATTGATATTATGTTGGTGAAACAAGACCTAGCTGAACGTCACAGACTCCTGGGGGCTAAAAAGACCTTTGAAGAAAATATTTCTATAGCGTTTTGCAAACTTCTCCCCCCCGTTTTCCCCCCCTCCTTCTCCTTCTCCTTCTCCTCACCCCCCCACCCCATAACTCACTTCTAGCCCAAAGGCAAAATACTTTACCATTATCTCCCTTGGAACACGCACTAAGTCTCTGCTATTTGTGCAGAGCTAAGCTGTTTGCGTTCCTCCGTGTGAGCTGGAGAATATCAGAAAAGTCATCCTTAAAGTTTATCAGCAATGCGAAAAGCTTCTCTGTAATGGACAAATCTCCTTCGTGTGATACGTTATCCAATTTATATCCTGCCTTTCTGTTAATTCCAACATTCAGACTTCAGACCATCATTAACATCTACGCTAACATGAAAACCAGCCGTTACAGTAATTTGGCGCATGAGATATGGTTTTCACCACCTTCTTAAATACTGGGACCAAACATTCCAGAGACTGGAAGATGTCCAGAAGAAAGGCCTTCTCTTAAGACCTGATCATGGAGCTTCTGGAAGGGGAGAACTTTCTCAGAATGGCCTATCCTGGTAATCTAGGATTAACTGCTGGTGAGTTAAGATTTCAAGAATAGGAGATAACCAGGCTGAATCCGAGGGTTGGGTCAAGTGAATCATTAGCCTGGAGTCCCTATGCTCCCAGAAAAGACCTAAACTCAGCCCCCCTTGAAGTCTACACGTTTAAAGGGCCCTGTACGATGGAATGATTTGTCTTTCTGCTGTTTATCAGGATCTGGGTTAGTGAATATGGTTACCCCACTATCAGCAAGTATTGTTACACAGGTGTTCTGTCCCAGCTGCCGAACCGAGAAAAACAACACAAGCCACGTACAAACAAACCTTGTTTAACACTCTTTAAACTACTAATACGCTCTTAGCAGTCATGTTTGTTAAAGTCCTTGAAATCATAAATAAGTCCTTTCGCTGCACCAACTGTTAATTACCGTCTTAACAGTTGGCAAGAGTCCAAGCACAAAGAATAAAAGAAGTCCAACAAATTAGGCTATCTGATAACAGGCACTCGAACTTACTGAAGTTGGCAGAAAGCCCAGACTAATGAGCAGGAAAAGTAATGCCATTTGGAATCAAGAGCCGAACAGAAGTTTCAAAGACCAAGGCAATACATGGAAAGAATGGAGTTGTTTCCTGCAACGTGGTTGAGCATGGTCACTACTTAAATAGGCTAAGGGAGTGGCCAATTAGCCCAAAGCCTTACTCCCAAGGAGACCTCCTCCTGAGTAACCATTCTTGCCTCTTGGCAGCTCTGCATGCCCGTGCATTAAGAATAGGCTCCTCCTCTTCTTCCTCATCACTGATGGGAGCTTCTGGTTCAGCCTCTTCGCTGTCAGAGTCCGCAACCAGCTGTACAGGTCACTGGCGGGCCACAACAACAGGCTGACAGTGGGGTAACTGTCAGATTATTCATGAACTGGGAGAGCCAATGGTAACAAGGTCAGCCAATGAAGCGGCATAGCAACTAAGTCAGCCAATGGGAGCTAAACACATCGGAGTCTGTGCAGACAATCGAAACTGAAGCTAGAAGGCTGGGCGTAGCCTAGTCCACTCTGAACTCTGAAATGAAACTAACTGTTCTCTCCTGCCTGTGTGTTTGCTTGTAACTGCTTGAAGAAGAATCTGCATTGGTATTGTATATATATTCTTGTATATAAAGAAGTTTCTTATTTAAATGAATCCTGCTGCATCAGTCTGCCTGTGTGTGCTTTCTGGATTTAATTTTCTGCAACAAACTCTGATAGCAACCGTATTGACTAACCCAGGCCCTGATAAAAAGCAGAAAGACAAACCGTTCCATCATACAGGGCCCTTTAAGCGTAATCCATCTTCCATCTTCATTTGAGTTAGAAGCACCCTTAACATCCTCTCACAAGGTGAATCCCTGCAATCTCCTCCAAAAATGGCCATAAATCTACATGGGTTCTAGATGGGGATTCTGCTGAGAAAATCACCAAAGGTGAAGACTCTTTGATCCAGCTATCAGCTAGCGTCCAGAGACAGAGGCACACAAATTCTGAGGCTACCTTTGCTGTTGCTGAGAAGTCTGTTGACTCTTACAGTATCTGATACCAATTCACCTTGAGCATTAGTAGATCGGATTCTTGGGTATAAATTGCATGAAATAAACTCATAATGTTTTGAACTCCATCCTGGCTCATGGTTTCCTGCATCTGACATCAAGCCACTTAGGGCTTTAAAGATGACCACCAACACCTTAAACTATGCTGGTCAGGCACCTGGGAGCTCATGCAATCTTTCAGTAAGAGCATCATTTGCTCTCTGTACTTTGAACAAGTAAACAGCCGGGATAGAGTGCTTTGTACAAAATGTAAATTGTGAACATTTTTCTTCAAGCACATTGGAGAAGTTGGCATAGGTTGTCTTCTTTCTCTGTTGGTCCAAGTTCCATAACTGACCAGGATGGGTTGTGGGTTATTGATACAAAGAGAAGAAATGCTGCAGAAGCCCCCTTCCTCTGCCGCTCAAGGGATTTGTAGTCCAACCTTTCATTTAATCAAGGTGCGGTATGGGGCGTGTAGTACTCAAGTTGCACAACAAGGTGTACAAAGTTGTCAGAAACTGGCCACGAAGTAAGCGCATATAGTAGTCTTCATACATTAGTGCTATCAATTCTGAAACTTTTTCTCCGGATCTCAACTTCTTCTCTGGATTTTGTGGACTTGGTCCAGTTCTCTTTGCATGGGACAGAAACTCACCAGCATGGCTAACTCCAGCATATCTCAGAAGTGGAGCACTGTTTTACCTGCAGAGAAGATACATTTCAATCCCTGACCTCTCAGGTAGATTTGGAAACTCCCAACTAAAATCCTGGAGACCTGCCGGTTTCATGCAGGAAACTACAACCTACCAAATCTTGTGAACTAAAATTTTTTGCATCGTCTTTAGCATAGCCAAAACAAGGGGGATCCGGCTTCTTCTGTTGAATGTCTCGCCCAACAATGTAGCTAGACAGATGGATGATTTGATTCATATCAGAGTTTTCCGTGCTCATCCCTTTCATCACGTAAAACATCCCTCAGGAATATAACTATTTGCATTTGCAAGATAAAATGGCAGTCCTCATGTCAAAAAGGCCTGTGTAGCCTTCTACTCTGTCTTCATTCCGAAGATGCTCATTCATCTCAAAGGAAATCATGAGTGGTACATATTTCACTAAGCCAGAGGCCTCAAAGTTCGTGAATGAGCTGGGACTTCTTGATCTCCGATGCTAGCTTCCTGTTAGGTTGAGCCTTAATCCTCCTTTATCATGACACAGTTCACCTGATAACAACTTCCTTGCTGCTTACAAGTGCTTTGAAGATTTATTAGGTACTTGTCAAGCAATGTTTTGAAGGCAAAACCTTTTAACATAAACTCTGGGCCTGGATTTTTCATCTGAGGAAAAGTTTCTCGAAAGACACTGATTTTCTTCAGCAACACAACAGGTCAAAAGAAAACAGAGTGAGATTCAAACGTCCCATTCTTTTTTCTTTTTTTCTTTTTTCTTTAGAGTGAGCAATCCTCCCCAGTTGCTAAGTATTTCCTTTAATAATGGAATTACTAAATTACGAAACTTTTTATTGAATAGCTTTTGCCAGATGTTCTTGAGCAAACTAAAGCATTTTTTAATCTACATTCCTTCTTCATCCAGTGATTCAACTCTTCAAGACTGTTTTAGACATACAGTCTGATTACTTAATGGCTGCAACATTGTGTTGCCAACTGAACATGTAATTTGCAGTGGAAGCTGCAAACTCTCAAAGTTGTATATGTGCCCTAATGCTTGATCAAGTATTTCTGTTATCTAGTATCTCTCTCACACACATCTATCTATCTATCTATCTATCTATCTATCTTCTATCTATCTATCT
>QLTV01000572.1:173513-187089 GCA_003457575.1 Thermophis baileyi
CACACACACACACACACACACACACACACATTTGTTGCCTGTTATAAACAGAGTTGTTCCAGGAGTGAAGCAGCTATTCTCTTCTGTAACATTTCAGAGATAATGTTCTTTTCACTTCTCTTTTTTCTCCTTTCTTTTTTAATGCCTTCTCTGATCTGTTAATCATGCATCACAAATTGGTCTGGAATCCGTCTTCCCAGATATTGGATGAAGGCACCCAGCATAGGTTTTTTTCTTCTTTTTTTCCTTCCCCCCCACCCCCCGAATGGCAAACACACTTCAAGAGAGATTTGGCAGGAGCTTTGAAAAGCAAACACTATTTTACTTGGAAAATATTAATAACCTTTATGACACCTGCCTTTTGATCTTAAGAGAATCATTAGATGGCTTGCACAGCTGAAGCCTTTGTGGTGCCTTTTGAGCAACAAAAGGGATTAATAGATGATCAGAGGGCTCTGCTGGCTAAGGAGCGGGCAGGGATGGTAGCGGCTACAGGTGTTTCTCCAAGGCTCTCACAAACTGATGAAAATGGTCTCTTCAGCCTTGCCCCAATTGTCCTCGTGGCACCTGTCAGGACTTGCTTCAAACACCATCTTTGAATGTTGACCCGCAAAGGCAACTGATGGTGTGGATTCAATCTATGTTCTGCATCTAAGAAAAGGATGTATCAGGTGGGTTTCTCCTTCCAAGCACAGAACAGGACTGATCAAGCAATAACCTCAGACTGTCAAGCCTGGAGCCATCTTTGAACGTCTTCAGGGTTGCCACAGCGAAGCTGAATAGAGCTGTGGGAAAGGGAGGGGGGAGTAGAGATAGCTGGGGGGAATATGTAGCCAAAATAACATTCTTTCTTCTGGGAACCAAGGACATTTTCACCAGCACCTGGAGGGGCGTCGATGAGGCCATCAGGGGCTGTGAGGGGGATTTGATTGGGGCATGTGATTGGGGGGGGGGGGAGAAGAACTTTGAATTTTGAATTGGGTGGGGAAAACCCGGGGAACTTCAGAGTCGGGTTTTCACCAGCCGTGCCAATATGACATGCCTAATAAATCTATACTTTGAGGAAACCTGGGGCCTTGGAGTTTTGATTTCATCTGGGCTGTTATTTGGAACCCTGACACAGACCTCTAAAATAAACCTAAATGAAGCATGATACATAAAAAAAAATATTCCTAAGCCCTAGAAAGAGGGCAGAGAAGAGTTACCAAGATGATCGGGAATCTGGAGGCTCAGTGATATGATGGAAGGCTAAGGGAACTAGGTAAGTTTTGCTTAACAAAGGGAAGCCTTAGGGGAGACATGATAGCATCTTCCAACACTTGAAGACCGGGGTCAATTGATGCTCCATAGCACCTGAGGTCAGGACAAGAAGCAATGGGTGGAAGCTGGTCAGAGGGAAATTCAATCTGGAATTAAGGAGGAATTTCCTCACAGTGAGAATGAATAATCAATGGAACAGTTTGTCTCCCGCAGTTGTGGGTGCTCCATCACGGGAGATTTTCAAGAAAAGACTAGACAACCATTTGTCCAGGATGGTACAAAGATTCCTGCCTTGGGCAGGGGGTTGATCTAGAAGACCTCCAAATGTCCCTTCCAGCCCTAGGATTCTACGAAAGCATTGATTTTAAGCTTGTTGTTAACTTAACTTATAAAGAATTTAGCTAAAGGCATGTTCATTCTTTGCTGCTCCATCAAGATGGACTTCCCATTTATTTCTAAGTCCTTTTCAAAGTTTTGATTATTAGGGGCAAATCACATAATAAGTAACACCTCAATGAGAAACATAGAGAACCCTGAATGACTGTTTTACTCAGTTCTGTTGCATAAGAGTAATCGATACCCCCTCATATGCTTCAAGTGCTCTGATTTGGTCACCTGTTATTTTCCACCTTTCTAAAGAGACAGATAAACACTAAGCAAGAAATACAGAAATCTTACAGTGGAGACGGAAGGTAGGGATTAGATTTGGATTAGCAGACTCGAAGACCAATGGTCTGCTACTAAGCTGCTGAAGAAGTATTTCAACTTGGCTTGCATTCTGATGGTTTCCTGCCCTTGGATAGACATGTTTCCTCTGTTTTGCTCTAGCCCATCAGAGAAAAGGGGGCACTACTGGGTTAACTGGAGCAAAGCCACAAGTTAATCTGGTTTTGCTGCATGCCCCCTCTTTCCCTCTTTAGTGCACCCCTCTTTCTTTCTAGGGGACTGGAGGCCAAAACATACAGAGAACGGTTGCAGGAATAAGAGCCAAGGTGGCGCAGTGGTTAGAGTGCAGTACTGCAGGCTACTTCAGCTGACTGCTAGCTGCAGTTCTGCGGTTCAAATCTCCCCGGCTCAAGGTTGACTCAGCCTTCCATCCTTCCGAGGTGGGTAAAATGAGGACCCAGATTGTTGGGGGCAATATGCTGACTCTGTGAATCGCTTAGAGAGGGCTGTAAAGCACTGTAAAGCGGTATATAAGTCTAAGTGCTATAAGTGCTAAGTGCTAATTGGATATGTCTAATTTAATGAAAAGAAGAACTAGGGAGGGGACATGATAGCAGTGTCCCGATATCTGAGGGGCTGCCACAAAGAAGAGAGGGTCAACCTATTTTCCAAAGCACCTGAAGGCAGACTAAGAAGCAATGGATGGAAACTAATCAAGGAGAAAACCAACCTAGAACTAAGGAGAAGTTTCCTGACAGCGAGAACAATTAATCAGTGGAACGGCTTCACTCCAGAAGTTGTGGGTGCTCCATCACTGGAGGCTTTAAAGAAGAGATTAGACAATTATCTGTCTGAAATGGTGTAGAGTTTCCTGCCCGAACAGGGGGTTGGATTAGAAGACCTCCAAGGTTCCTTCCAACTCTGTTATTCTGTTATTGAGTATTGAGGTGAGTCTTCCTCTTGTAATGAGAACCTCTCCATCCACCAGTTCCAGGAGAAGAATAAAGAAAGAAAAGAAAGGATATGGTATGAGAGCTTGAATTTGCTCTCAGGGCATCCAATCCCATTTTCTTTCTCGTGTGGATTTTCTGGAATCCCTGCATTGCAGCATCCCTTAAGAACGTTATTGCGGGGAGAAAACCCGTAGCTTAACTCAGAATGCAGATTTGTCTCATTTGCATTTTTGAAGCCATGTGTGAACCGCAGGGCACTTCAGAAATTCGCCCTTGTTTTCAAATTTGGGAATGCCGTTCCAGGAGCAAAAGAAGGATTTGCAAAAGGCATCTATCTAAGACATGGGAAATTAAAGAAGGGTGCCTGAGTGGAATAACAGAATTATAGAGTTGGAAGGGACCTTGGAGGTCTTCTGGTCCAACCCTCTGCTCAGGCAGGAGACCCTATACCCATGATGGCGAACCTATGGCACGCGTGCCACAGCTGGCATGCGGAGCCATATCTGAGGGCACATGAGGCGTTGCCCTATGTCAGCTCCAGCGCGCACGTGCATGCTGGCCAGCTGATTTTCAGCCTTCTGGAGGGCGGGGGAGGCCGTTTTCGCCCTCCCCAGGCTTCAGGAAAGCCTCCGGAGCCTGTGGATGGCAAAAAACGGACACAATGGGCCTACTGGAACGAACTTCCGGTAGGCCCGTTAGGCACGTTTTTCACCATCCACAGGCTCCGGAGGCTTTCCTGAAGCCTGGGGAGGGCGAAAAACGGCCCAACGTGCCTACCAGAAGTCCTCAGGCTTCAGTGAGGCCTGCGAACATGCACGTGGGGGGCAGCGCGGGGGGGAGGGTTGTGCGCTTATGCGCAGGGGGAGGGCATTGCATTATGGGTGTGGGCATGTGCGTGCACGCTATTGCGCATGCACACGCCCTTTTGGCACCCGAGCAAAAAAAGGTTCGCCATCACTGTCCTATACCATTCCAGACAAATTGTTGTCCAAACTCTTCTTGAAAACCTCCACTGATGGAATACCCACAACCTCTGAAGGCAAGCCGTTCCACTGATTAATTATTCTAACTGTCAGGAAATGTCTCCTTAGTTCTAGTTTGGATTCCTTTTTGATTAGTATCCATCCATTGCTTCTTGTTCTGCCTTTGGTGCTTTGGAGAGCACTGGGTGAAGAACAACATAGACTCATAGGGTTGGAAGAGACTTTGGAGGTCTTGTAGTCCAACCCCCTGCTCAAGCAGGAGACCTTCTACCACTTCAGACAATGATTGTTTAATCTCTTCTTAAAAACCTCCAGGGATGGAGCACCCACAATTTCTGAAGGCAAGCCATTCCACTGGTTGATTTGTCTCACTGATAGGAAATTCCTCCCTAGTTCTAGGTTGCTTCTCTCCTTGTTTAGTTTCCATCCGTTGCTTCTTGTCTTGCCTTCTGGTGCTTCTTAGTGGATGAAGTTCCTGGCCCAATGAAGTTGTCGAAAGACATTGAGAAAAGTTGCCTAGCTTAGAAATGCACAAAAATACATTACACGTCGGAAACAGGAGTGACTCGTGCCAAATTTAAGACTAGAAAAAAATAAGGTCACAGGAAGGGCTCCACATTCACTACTTGGAAGAAAAGTAAAAAGTAAAAAGAAAATAAATATGGTTTCTCTATCATAGGAAAACTCACATAACTTTATGCCCAGGAAGAAAAGAAAGGGTGAACATGCTGTGCAAATAACCTTTCAGTGTTATTTATGCCATAGAAAAGCCACACAAGGACCCTTGAAAAGATGTTTCCTTTTGCAACGCCATCTTGAAAACTCTCAAGGAAATGCCATTCAGCATTGTCCATCCTTCTTTCCTTTCACCTCACTAAAATCCAACTTGGTCCACCTGTTGGTTTTTTTTTGGATTCTCCTGTATAATTCAAACAAACAGGTCACAAAGCATTTGCCAGCAATTGTCTGCTGATAAAACATTATTAGAAGCTAAAATGCAAGTAGCAAGTGAAAAGAGAACCCTGACATTTAGAGAAGGCAGAATAACAGATTTGGAAGGGACCTTGGAGGCAGGGGTGAAATTCAAAAATTTTCCCTACCGGTTCTGTGGACGTGGCTTGGTGGGCGTGGCAGGGGAAGGATACCGCAAAATCCCCATTCCCCCCCCACTCCTGGGGGAAGGATATTGCAAAATCTCCATTCCCATTCCACTTTGGGGCCAGCCAGAGGTAGTATTTGCCGGTTCTCCGAACTACTCAAAATTTCTACTACTGGTTCTCCAGAACCTGTCAGAACCTGGTGAATTTCACCCCTGCTTGGAGGTCTTCTAGTCCAACCCACTCCTTGAGCAGGACACGCTATACCATTTCAGACAAAAGGCTGTCCAATTTCTTCTTAAAAACCTGCAGGGATGAAATATCCACAACTTTTGAAGGCAAGATATACAGATCCTAGGTGTCTTCTATCAAGTAACAACATCTGTAAATACAGGTAATTCTTGACTTATGACCACAATTGAGCTGTTGCTAAGCGAGACATTTGTTCAGTGTGTTTTGCCTCATTTTACAATCTTTCTCACCACAGTTGTTAAGTGAATCATTGCAGTCGTTAAGTTAGGAACATAGTTGTTAAGTGAATCTGGCTTCTCCATTGACATCCCCATAATTATGGCAGGGAAGGTGATTGAGAAATCTGGAAATTGAGAGATTGAGAGATTTGGAGAGGTCCAGAGGTCCTGAAGAAGACTTTGGTAGAGATGAGCTAACCTCAAAACTGTCTGATGAACCAAATGGAACATTATAATTTTTTATTTCAAAATAGAATTTTTTTTCCTGAGTGCCCTACCTCGAATAATTCACACCAATTAAAAATTACCACTCTCACATTGAATAGCAATAGCAATAGCACTTAGACTTATATACCGCTTCATAGTGCTTTACAGCCCTCTCTAAGCGGTTTACAGAGTTAGCATATTGCCCCCAACAATCTGGGTCCTCATTTTACCCACCTCAGAAGGATGGAAGGCTGAGTCAACCTTGAGCCGGTGAGATTTGAACCGCCGAACTGCAGCTAGCAGTCAGCTGAAGTAGCCTGCAGTGCTGCACTCTAACCACTGCGCCACCTCGGCTCATAACCCCTAAGAGGTTTCAACAGAAGTGATGACCAGCATAGTCATTAGATGTACCAACTGGGCACAACCAGAATCTGAGCGACCCAACCTGTAAATTGGTGCCCTGGACTTTACCTCTGCCTGTCAATCAATTACAGACATCAATCATGGCCAGCAAATGCCTGCCTCAGCAGCGCTTACGGTTTAAATCACAACTGTTGAGTTAATACTTTTCATACTGGAGACCTTAAAAAGCTCCTTTAGGGATTCTTCTCCATTATTGCATCAAAATTAATGAGATCTTAAAGCATGCACTATATCATTTGCAACATAATACTCTGCTAAATGGAAAACATCAAAATTGAGCATAATTTATTGCTATTTACATTCGCTTGTTAATTAGCAGTCCTCAGCCATGATCAAGTAATTGAGGAGAAAGGTTTTTTAAGCCAAGTTCCTTGGAAGAGAGATTAGGGCTTAAAGCATGCCTCTCGCTAATTAACACCGGAGAATGTAAGTACATATATCCACGTTGGAAGTAGGAGCGTAGAACTTGAAAGTAGACAAAAACACAATTTTATGAACTCAGAGAAGATTTATCTCTCAGGTTGGAAACTGTCAATGCAGTGGGACCATTACGTTCCCTCATGTTTAATTCTGCATCATATTACAAAGCTTGGCTTGGATCGGTTATTCTTGTTTACCTCACAAAGCTGTGGTGAGGAACAGCTGAATTTGGCCTGGGAGACAGAGAGTAGAAAATGGTGGGCCAGGGGTGGGATTGAAATTTTTTAGCAACCGGTTCTCTGCCCAGTTGCTGGGTGGGTGTGGCCATGGGGGCGTGGCCTACTTGGCCTCCTGCACCATGGCAGGGGGTTGTTTTCACCCTCCCCAGGCTCCGGAGGCTTTCCTCGAGCCTCCAGGAGGGCGAATACGACCTCCTCCGGGCTCTGGAGGCCCTCCGGAGGCCCTCCAGAGGCCGGAAACGGGCCCATTTCCGGACTTCCGGTACTTCCGGTAGGCCCGCTTTTCGCCCTCCCAGAGCCTCCGTGTGGGCCCTGCACTTATCTTGCATCCAAAACGGGCTGTGTGGAGACTCCTGGGAGGGGTGGGGCAGAGTGGGCGGGGTCAGACAGTTCTTGCAACTACTGGTTCGGCGAACCAGATGTAAAATTAACATCCGGTTCACCCGACCCATTCTGAACTGGCTGAATCCCACCCCTGGTATGGGCTATATAAATCCATGTCTATTATACCATTCATACCAAAAGCAGAGATACCCTAAAATAGAGACTGTTACAAATAAGCCATGGCTGCCATTAAAATGTGAGATAGTTGTCCACTTTCTAAACATCTAACCTAGTGATACTAGAGAGAATTGTTTAACAGACCTCTGGAATTAAACTTCCTGTTCCCCCCCCCCCAAATGTTCTTCCCCTATAGACATGGCTTCTGTGTTGTTGCTCATTCCAAGAAAGGCTTTGAATTTATTTGCAATTTATTTGCACATCTTTTTAAGCCTCTGTAGCCTCCATGAGTGGCCCTATCTCTCCATCCTTTTGGGAGACATTCCCTTATGACATTTGGGATGTCTCCAAAGCACCCGAGGGCAGGACAAGAAATAACGGGTGGAATTGTCAAGCACTGGGGAAATCAGGAGATTCAGACAGTTCAAATTAGTGTAAAGATTTATTGCAAGCTTAAGCTCTCTACAAGAATCTGACCTACCAACGGTCAAGGGTCAAAGCAAGAGATAAGAGAGGCATTCAAGGTGGGCTGGACTTAGATCTCTTGCAGGTGTGCAGGGACTCATGGCTTATGACACATTTGACCCCTCCCTCGGGCTCAGCCTGGTCATCTCCTCCAGGAATATCATTAAAGAGAGATCCAGCGTAGAACTAAGGAGAAATTTCCTGACAATGAGAACAATTAATCAGTAGAACCGCTTATCTTTGAAAGCTGCGAGTGCTCCATCACTGGACTTTTTAAGAAGAGAGTGGACAACCATTTATCTGGAATGGTATAGGAACTTTTGCAATGGGCAGGGGGTTAGTCCCTTCCAACTTTATTGTTCTATATTCTATGTTTTTCTTTGGGCTACATGGAAGAACGCTGCAGATGGCTGGAAAGAGGATTAGCAGGATGCTAATCTGTGATTCTTGACTGCTGCTAAATAAAATTAGTGCTTGGTCCCAGCAGGAATGGTCTTTTTTTGATAATCCAGATCAATTCTCATGTCACTCTCATAAAATAGAAGGAAGTTAGTTGTCTTAAAGAAAGGGCCGAATTGGATTTGTACAGTGCACTAATGCTATTGCTCTAGGAATATTTATTTATTATTTATTAAATTTCTACACCATTTTATTTATTTTATTTATTTTTATTTATTTTAGCAAAATTTGTATGCCGCCCAACTCCCGAAGGACTCTGGGCGGCTCAATCTCCATCCATCTCACCTAACAGACTCTTAGTATAACTTGGTATATACTATAACTTATAACCTAGTATAGTATTTGGTATATACCAGGGGTGAAATCCAACAGGTTCTGACAGGTTCTGGAGAACCGGTAGCGGAAATTTTGAGTAGTTCGGAGAACCGGTAGCAGAAATTTTGAGTAGTTCGGAGAACCGGCAAATACCACCTCTGGCTGGCCCCAGAGTGGGGTGGGAATGGAGATTTTGCAATATCCTTTCCCAGGAGTGGGGAGGGAATGGAGATTTTGCAGTATCCTTCCCCCAGGAATGGAGAGAGAATGGGGATTTTGCAGTATCCTTCCCCTGCCATGCCCACCAAGCCACACCATACTCACCAAGCCACGCCCACAGAACTGGTAGTAAAAAAATTTGGATTTCACCACTGGTATATACTATAACTTATAACTTAGTATAAGTTTTCTTGGAAGCTTAGGCTCTCTGAACTAAGGCAGTATATAGATCTATAACAGGGGCCTCCAATCTTTGCAATCTTTAAGACTTGTGGACTTCCACTCCCAGAATTCCTCAGCCATCCAGTCTGGTTGGGGAATTCTGGGAGTTGAAGTCCACAAATCTTAAAGATTGCAAAGATTGGAGGCCCCTTAACTATAACTTAACATCCCATGCTTGAAATGGGATGTTCACATCTCACCTCAAATAGAAGACAGGGAAATAAAACAGATCAGAGAAATAGGGTTTTGCACGCAAAAGCATCTAGACAAAACATGATTAATGCTAACAACGTCTGGATTGCACACTCAACTGAGATAGGAGTCAACATGTTTGGTAACATCAAACAGAATCTGATACCTGAAAATATAAGAAGATTAACGTTTATAGTGATCTGTAGCTTTGCCTGTTCCAAAGGAGACAAAGAGACACAGCCAGGAGGGACATTTAAATAATAAATTGGCACTGAAAATCTTCCCTGGCGCTTAACAAAATCTGGCATTATATATAAACTCACATTTGAGTCCCCCTCCCTTTTTTAAAAAAAATTAAAAATTAAAAAATTAAACCTTTGACTATTATCAGCCTAGAAACATGGTCTACAATGTTAACAGACAAAACAAGGCGAAACGTGAGTTGTTACAGCATGCCTCAATGAGACAGATATACCCTACAGCACAAAACTGATGCCAGGATGCCTACTGGAGGAAAAGGGCTGGGTTAGTGGGAGACAGGATGGAAGTGACATTTTCAACTATTACATTTTGCTTCTGCAACAACATCCACATTTGAATAGGCAAGAGCAGGGGTGAAATCCAGCAGGTTCTGACAGGTTCCGGAGAACCGGTAGCGGAAATTTTGAGTAGTTCGGAGAACCGGCAAATACCACCTCTGGCTGGCCCCAGAGTGGGGTGGGAATGGAGATTTTGCAATATCCTTCCCCAGGAGTGGGGAGGAAATGGGGATTTTGCAATATCCTTCCCCCAGGAGTGGGGAGGGAATGGAGATTTTGCAATATCCTTCCCCTGGAGTGGGGTGGGAATGGAGATTTTGCAGTATCCTTCCCCTGCCATGCCCACCAAGCCACACCCATCAAGCCACGCCATGCCCACCAAGCCACGCCCACAGAACCGGTAGTAAAAAAATTTGGATTTCACCACTGGGCAAGAAGGGTTTTTTAACAACAGTGTTCATAAACAGGTGTTCTGCAAGAGAATCGCTGCTTGTTAAACAATTTAGCCGAAGGATTTCTGACTGCGTCAGATTTCCCCAATGGATGTTTCAACCATGATTCAGCCAGAAGAGTTGCCAAAATCCAGGTCTCTGAGTGCTTTTAGTCCCAGGAAGGCATGAAAAATGAAAGGGGGAATCCTATTTTGATGGGACCATCACTGGTGATTTAGTAGCCAGGAAGATCTGAAGACTCCAAAGTACCTCCAAACTTAATTCTAAATTGTAATAGAAAAGAGCCATTGACCACTTTTATGGGGAATAAATAGCAAAGTAATTTAATTTGTACTCAACTTATTTTCATTTGAACCATGTCCACTTTCTGGATCTGGTGTTGTGTACTTCTTTGAAGGAAGCTCTTGAATGAAGTTGGGTAGCCCCCATTGAGAAGGTCTCAAGCTGGTACCAGGATTGACCTACGGACCATATGGATCTTCTGAGTAGGTTATTACCTTATGAAGATATAAAGGTTTGAGTCTTTGACTATGACAACCCATCAATTCACATCAATAAACAGTCAAACTTCCCCTAAACCAGAAATGCCCAACATTGACAACTTTAAGACTTTTGGACTTCAACCCCCAGAATTCCCCAGCCAGCCATGACGTTGAAGTCCACAGGTCTTAAAGTTGCCAAGGTTGGTCACCTCTGCCCTAAACTGTTGACTTCCAAAACTGTTAGATCTCATCGGGGGTGGGTTCTTCTTTTCTTCACTGCCGGTTCGCTCAGCAGGGTGCCGCGCAGGCGTGCGGGCACTTTGCGCATGCGCAGTGCTAAAAAAAAGCTTCTGCGCATGCGCAGAAGTGAAAAACAAAATGGTGGCACCTACGGCACCGCCAAAAGAGCCGGTTCGGGGGCTTGGCAGGCCTGGGTCGCTGCCAGTTCTAGCGACCCAGGCCGCCAAGTTACTACCGGTTCTATAGAACCGGTCCGAACCGGGAGGAACCCACCTCTGGATCTCATAAAATAAATTTATATGAATAAGGTAATATGAAATGTCTGGTTAGAAGTATCTTAGCCAAGAACCTTAGTTCATAGAACATGTACAACATTTATTTAACTATTCAATTTATATGCCGCCTCCTCACTGTTACGACTATTTACAGCGTAATAAGACGACAATACAAAACGATTAAAAAATTAAGGAAGATTAAAAACTGAAAGAAACAAGAGATGGGGGACACAGGGATGATGATCTTCTCTCTACCTCATCAACCACCCCAGAAAAGAGCGCCCCCTATTGGGGGATCCCAGGCCAGCCAGCAGAGACAGCTTTATACTCCTTACTGGTATAATAACAGTCAAGAGCTGCAACAGAAGAATATGTTATTCATCCTTGTGGAAATTAGAAAGGAAGCAATCTCACAAAAGTGACCACCATCAATTCATTCTATTATCCTATGCACAGATATTTCGCAATACGGGACTGTCTTATATTGCTCTTCAACTTCTATAAGTATATTCTGTGAACGAGTGGAACCCCTCCCCCACGGTACCCAGTTTTCACTGCACCCACCCTCTCTCCCTTTGCCAAAGACCCATAATAACTTCTTTTTTAAAAAAACAACAAAAACAAAAAAGAATCAGAAACATGGTGCCAAGATGCTTCCACAAGTCTCTGTCTACCCAATTTGGCAACACCGAAGTATAAATTGAATATAACCTTATTTTGTACACAGCTGCTGGAAATTACCATTCTGCTTAGAGATAATTGGCAATTAGTTAAACAACACTCATTAAACTCTTTTCTCCCGGCTCCGGCTGGTACAAGTCAATCTTTCAAAATTTAAATGAAAGCAAACTTTGTACAAACTTGTCCCAATCCTTCTCTCCTTCTCCTTCTTCCTCTCCCATTCCTTGAAAGAAGTTATCAGGAGCCCTACGACTGGTGCATTTCTTTAAAAGCAGCAAGGATGGAGGAGAAACCCAAACATGCCAATAATATATTTGCAGAAAGAGAAATTACAGGTAGTTCTCGACTTACGACAGTTCACTTAGTGACTGTTCAAAGTTACGACAACACTGGAAAAAGTGACTTATGACTATTTTTCAAACTTATGAACGTTGCAGCATCCCCATGGTCGCATGATCAAAATTCAGATGCTTGGCATTTGACTCATATTTATGACGGCGGTCATGTGATCCCCTTTTGTGACCTTTTGACAAGCAAAGTCAACGGGGAAGCCAGATTCACTTAACAACCATGTTACTAATTGAATAACTACAGTCGTTCACTTAACAACTGTGGCAAGAAAAGACGTAAAATGGGGCAAAACTCACTTAACCATTGTCTCACTTAGCAACAGAACCTTTGGGCTCAATTGTGGTCGTAAGTCAAGGACTGTATTTAAAGAGACGGCTGCAGGAATGCATCATAAGAACAGGAACTTTAGGCATTTTCTGGTAGAATAAGATGTATTATGGTGGGGTTTTTTTTAGCACCATGATAGAAAAAAGATGTTGAAGCCTTCAAAAGTGTGCAGAGAAGAGCGACAAAGATGACAAAGGTTATGGAGACTAAATTGTGTGATGAACTCTTGAGGGAACTAGGTACGTCCAGCCTATCAAAGAGAAGGATTAGGGGAGACATCATAGCTGTCTTCCAGAACTTGATGGGCTGAGAAGAAGAAGAAGAAGGAGGAGGAGGAGGAGGAGGAGAAGGAGGAGGAGGAGGAGAAGGAGAAGGAGAAGGAGAAGGAGAAGGAGAAGGAGGAGGAGGAGAAGGAGAAGGAGAAGGAGGAGGAGAAGGAGAAGGAGAAGGAGAAGGAGAAGGAGAAGGAGAAGGAGAAGGAGAAGGAGAAGGAGAAGATCCATTATTCGCGAATGATCTAGTATTCACCAGGAATTCTCTTTCCAAGTGAGCGTACCTTCTTTAGATGGACATCAAAAGAGACATATATTTCTGTCTTCCTCAGTTTTCGAGGGTTAGAGAGCCTTTTGATTATGGTTTGGCAACAGAGGAAGAATTCTCTACACCCCAAAAGAACAACTATCGCAAGTATAGCAACACAACTTGTAAAACCTTTCAAGTTACACCCATCCATTTCTGCCTAGCTTTGATCTTGCTATTTTCTGACTCTCCAATGTTGTCTTGAGTCACCTGGCTATGATGCCTGGGTCTCTGGAGACTCCTGCAGGCCAACAGACCATATAATCATATTACGCAGTAAAGGAGAGTTTAATGGACCTAGGGGGGAACATAATTGTGGAATGCAGCAGAATCCCTGCAGTGAATGTTGAGTAGGGAAAAGCCATTTTCACAACCCTAAGAATAACTTATGGCAGTTTATTAACAGTGTAAATAATATTTTATTTACAGCAGTCAAACTGATAGTGTGCTGGACTGCCTAAGGTCTCCCCCTACTGGTTAGCTAATACCATTTTCAGTACAGCTAACTAGTTAACTCTGGAACCCAGTTACAACTTCCTCCCTCCCTCCCTCCCTCCCT
>QLTV01000572.1:199737-211662 GCA_003457575.1 Thermophis baileyi
GTGTGTGTGTGTGTGTGTGTGTGTGTGGGTGTGTGTGTGTGTGTGTGTGTGTGTGTGTATGTATGTATATGTATGTGTATAAATAACACACACACATATAAACACACACGCACGCACACACACACACCTCCTAGAGCGCAAAGAAAAATATATCTGCTGCAAACTCCACATAGACATCAGGAAGGGAATCCGGCCAGTAAATGCTCAGCTCCATCCAGTTGCCCTGATTCTACCCTGAATGAAGGGATTATAGGATCGTTAAAAAAAGGGTAGTGTATATTGAAAAGATTACATATATTATATATATATTATATGTGTGTGTGTGTGTGTGTGTGTAATATATAATTACATACACACAGTATGTAATATATAATATATGTAATATATAATATATATGTGTGTGTGTATGTAATATACAGTAAATTGTAAAATAAGTATACGTATATGTATATGTGTATATCCAAACGTAACTTAGGATATTATAGGTTGATATATATATATATCTTTACAATTTTATTTCAAAGCTGGAAGAAAACACTGGATTGGTGAGGATCCCAACATAAGGTATCTTAGTGGGATGATTATTGTCAGCTGAGAATGTCAATACACCCCCTTCCAGGAGACTCTAAGCTTTAGCGGCTGGCTTTGCAGAGATCTCTTTAAAGTTGACTTAAATGTCAGATGTCATTAGTGCTGGATGTTCAAAAGAGTCCTCTGGTGCGAGCATCTTCTGCGGCTGAGGGTGAAAAGGTCACAGGAACGCAGAGGCAGAATAAAATAAAATATAAGAAAGCACAGACGGATGGATGGAGGATCCTGAAGAGAAAAAAATACGAAGCGGTGTGTATTGAGATAAGGGAATTCACTTTGGTGACATATGGAGGAGCAACTGTGTTTCTTGAAACTTGTGGCTAACTCTGGTTCCTTCTGTGTTTTTTTTTTCCACCCCTTCTCTCTCTTAAAGGAAGTTAGTCTTCCAAGTTCAACACACCATGTGCGTCTTTGAGAGAAAGAAAAATGAACTATTGATCAGGCAATTGACAAATGCAATAGAAATTTTATATGGCTCAAGAGAGACCACTAAATAATTTAGAAGTGTGCCAAATATGAGTGACAGCCAGCAGCGGGGGGTATTGATTACTTTTAAAAAAATTGAGAAAGGCTCCCCCCATGCTGAAAGCTGGAAGGATAAAGGAAGGAGGTCGCAAACACAGAGAAAACCAGTAGCTAAGCCATTAAGGAATGTTGTGTAACCAGACACTGCCAGACATGGAAACTGAAAACGTATTCAGGTAAAAAGCACCAACTCCCTCCTCCACAATCAATAACACAACGTCAAAACATAAATTGCAAGCTTTTGCTCTCCTTCCTAAAATTCATCTTAAGAGGTATTTGCAAGCATTGATTCAGGATGGCTTCCTAGAAATCAGATATATAGATACGAACATAATGTTGGTCAGGACTTTTGGCCTGGACTAGAATTTCAATTTTAGGTTCCTTCAGGAGCAGGGTAGGTGGGAAGTTCAGGATTTTTTAGAGTGGCTACATGATATAAACCAGGACCACCCTACAAACAGTAGTAGCAAATAGAATAGAATAGAATAGAATAGAATGGAATGGAATGGAATGGAATGGAATGGAATGCAGAATAGAATAGAATAGAATAGAATAGAATAGAATAGAATAGAATAGAATAGAATAGAATAGAATAGAATAGAATAGAATAGAATAGAATAGAATAGAATAGAATAGAATAGAAATTTCTTGATTGGCAAAGTGTGACTGGACACACAAGGAATTTGTCTTCGGTGCATAAGCTCTCAGTGTACATATAAAAAAATACATTCATCAAGAATCATAAGATAAAACACTTAGTGATAGTCATAGGATACTAAATAAGCAATCAAATTATAGTAGGTAAATAAAACAATATAAATCGTAAAGATACAAGCAACAAGGTTATAGTAAGTAGAAGGAGATAGGTAATAGGAAGGATGAGAAGAATAATAGTAATAAAGTCTNNNGGTGAGGGGATGGGGAGGGGGGGGGAACCTGTCCTTGTGTCTAGTTGTTCTGGTGTGCAATGCCCTATAGCGTCGTTTTGAGGGTAGAAGTTGAAACAATTTATGTAAAGGATGTGAGGGGTCTGTAGATATTTTCACGGTCCTCTTTTTGACTCGTGCAGTATACAGGTTTTTTCTGCAGTATACAATTGTTTTTTCTGCAGTTCTAATTATCCGTTGAAGTCTGTGTCTGTCTTGTTTGGTTGTAGAGCCAAACCAGACAGTTATAGAGATGCAGATGACAGACTCAATGATTCCTCTGTAGAACTGAATCAATTCTGAGGACAGAGATCTAGAGTCCAACTCTAGTTTGTTCAAAGTGGGCATAGCTGCTTTGTGGCAGTTTTGGTTTAATGCAGGGGTGAAATTCAGCAGATTCTGGAGAACCGGTAGCGGAAATTTTGAGTAGTTCAGAGAACTGGCAAATACCACCTCTGGCTGGCCCCAGAGTGGCGTGGGAATGGAGATTTTGCAGTATCCTTCCCCTGCCATGCCCACCAAGCCACGCCCACAGAACCGGTAGGGGAAAATTTTGAATTTCACCCCTGGTTTAATGTATTGTGCAAACGTACAAAGTCATAAGGAACCATAAGGGTTCTTTGAATACAGAGGGGCATTTTTCTTTCCATTTCTCAAAATTCAACCCTTCCATCAGTTGTACTCCATGTTGGGGGGGGAAAAATGGAAACAAATTACACGCACGTGAAATTATTACACATGCATGTCATAATTAGAATGATAGGGAATTAGGAAAATTAAGGCAATTTTGCTGGTACCACCCCACCAAATAGCTTTGCCTGACTAATCAACAAACACTTTGCACTCAATAAAACTGCACACCGAATGAAATTTTATGGAATCCTTGCAATGGTCTAAAGATCTTCTAAAGATGAGGTGGAAACCGTTGGGACAGATCATGCCTTTGGTGCTGTCATCAGAAGATTTCGTACGTTTTATATTTGTATATTTATATTTCATTATGCTTTTAAAGACATAATCTGCCCAGCCGCTCAGACAATGGGCAATTGCTTTTCTACAGACTCACATTAATGATAGGAGTCTAATGTTAGGCAAGGTGAAAATGCCTTTTTTTTTTCCAAATTGTCATACACTCATTTCGGTAATAATACATTGTGTTTAAAATTGTGCTTCATTTCCAGAGCACTTAAACTAATTACATTACTTAAACTCCTAATGTCCCAGGGAGACAGACACAATATTCTTCTGTTTTAGAAGAGAAGAAATCTGAGACTGGATGATTAAAAAAAAACAAACCCTGAGATCAGGTCAACCTTGGAGACTGCTTAAGAAAGAATTAAGAAATGAAGAATGAGAAACATTTCTGCTAAAAGCAAGACTTGTTCTCTGAACGTTGATTCCTTTGTAGCAAAAACATGGCAAGCTTCAGCTACCTTCATGGAATGAAAAATGTTACAGGAACCCTACAAAATTCAACCTAGGAGAACGGGGCATTGAGTAGATCCCCAAATAATAATTGACCCCTTGGCACTAAGGAAATGGAACAGGTGACTAAGGGATGTGAGTGGTCGCATCGGAGCTAAAAAGAAGCCGTATCAGAAGAGATGTCTATTGGCTCCTCCATCATCCAGGTCATGGTTGTCCCATGGTTGTCCCAAAAGCAGGAAGGATACAACAACACTTATCTCCTCTCTACAACACAGTCCTTTCAGCAGTTCCAAGAAGGTTCCATACCCATTTCCACAGAAACTTCTTCACTTCTTCAGTAGCTTCTTGGATGAGAAGCAAAACATTTTCAAAGAAAAAAACCCCAAGAAAGTCCAGTTGCTTCTCATTCAGGAAGCTTCTTTGGTAGCTCCTTGGGTGAGAAGAGAAATGTTTTCAAAGAAAAACCAAGAAAGTCCAAAGGAAAAAACAACAACCAAGAAAGTCCATTTGCCTTTTGGAAAAAGCACCTTTGGGACTATTGGTACAGATGGAAAAATCAAGGTCAAATATGGGAATAAATAAATAGCTCCTTTTAAAGGAAGGGCTGAGTTTGGGTGGGTTTTTTGGTTATCGCTTCAAAGGAAAGCACAGAAAGGGATGGAACTTTTCAACTGGATGACAGCTCAAGCATTTGAGAACCGAAGACCTATTAAATGTTGCTAAATGAGCCTACTGCATTTTTGTGTGTATGGAAAAGTTCTCCTCTTGGCATAATGAGTAAGAGCCTCAACAGTAACCACCAACCGTTTGGAACGATCAGATTCTTCGCTCCCATGGGGTATGTCTAACACCGCATTTTGAAACTCCAGCAGACGTTTATTATTAATTTGCTATTATTTAGCAAATGTGCAGTATAGGCTGCCTGATCTGTAATGGCTGCGGGTGACTTATGAGACTAACTTCGGAACAATGAAATCCAATCTACCACGCATCCATATATAAAAGTCTTAGGGGAAAAGATATTTCATGCATTCAAAGTGTAAGAAAGAAGGAGAGAGTCTCAATTCAGTTGCAAGAGAACATAGGCCTCGCAACAGAATGAAGGTTGCCAATTTACAGCCTCACCAATCTTGGTTTTACACCCAGATTCCATCTATGATTGCATTAGTGATAAAGACAAGTCACCCCGGGGTGGGTTCCACTTACCTTCCCTACCGGTTCGCATCGCGACGTCACGTCGGGGAAATGACCCTCTGCGCATGCGCAGAAGCCTCTGCACATGCGCAGAGGGTTCTTTGCCAACCGTGGTGACTGGAGGACCGGTTCGGGGACGTGGACAGCCGGCCATCGCTGCCGGTTTGGCGAGCGGGTGCAAATTTCCGCCACTGGTACGGGCGAACCGGTCCGAACCGGCAGCAACCCACCACTGAAGTCACCGGAGAAAGAACAGCCTTGATTCCTTCTTCTGTGTAGCTACCGTATTTTTCAGAGTATAAGACACACCTTAGTTTTTGGGGAGGAAAATAGGGGGGGGAAATTCTGCCTACCAGGTATTCATCTGGCTAGTCCTTAGCCTGGTCAGTGTCAGCACATTAGTTCGCACGCTGGTTTTGAGGTTGTGGCTGGTTGTGGCTGTGCTTCGAAAGCACAGCTGATTGTCGGAGGGAGCAGCAATAAGAAAAGCAGGCAAAGCACGGAAGATCGCTTAGCTCGTGTTGGGGCTGAAAAACAGCTTCAAAAGCACAGCTGATCGTCGGAGGGAGCTCCAGTGACTAAAGCAGGCAAAGCGCGGAAGGGGTAAGAGAAGGCAGCAGCTGTTCCGGGTAGCCATTTTGGGCACTGCGGGTCGAGCGTTTGGAGGCTGAAAACGCAACGCACGAAGCCCCAAAACACAAGCCATTGTCGGTAGCAATCTCTGCAGCCAGGAAGAGGATGCGCAGAGGCCGAAGGGTAGGGGCCGGTGGGTGGCCGGGGCTACATTCGGAGTATATGACGCACCCAAATTTTCAGCCTCTTTTAGGAGGGAAAAAAGTGCACCTTATACTCCAAAAAATACGGTAAATGTCTATAGAGATTCTCAGTCATCCAGATCATGGTTGTCCCAAAGGTGCTTTTTCAAAAGGCGACTGGACTTTCTTTGTTTTTCCTCAAAGACATTTCACTTCTCATCCAAGCAGCTTCTTCAGTTCTGACTGAATGATGGAGGATGGAAGGATTTATATTCCTTTGTGTTCTCCAGTCCTTTCAGCAGTTTCAAGAAGATTCCACACTCATTTGCACTCTGATTCAGGGCACAGATAAACCCCCTCTCAAGGACTCTCAGAGAGCTAATGACCGACCTTCAGAGTCCTAACGACCAGATGACTGCAAGGAATATAAATCCTTCCGTTCTCCACCATTCAGTCAGAACTGAAGAAGCTCCGTGGATGAGAAGTGAAATGTCTTCAAGGAAAAACAAAGAAAGTCCCATCTCCTTTTGCAAAAACAACAACCCATCTTTGGTTGAAATGTTGAAAAGGTGAAAATGTTTCTGACTGGGCAGGGCTGCACCTAGCATAATAAGGAGCATAGGGGAGAGTCGGATGAATTAATCTCAAGGTCAAAGATGGCGGAAGATGGGAAGGCGATTACTGTGCATACTAATCACACCGTTAAAGGCAGATGTTGGCTGATAATTGAATCTGAAATGTAATGTGTGTTTTCGCCTGCCCTTTTCCACTGCAAAAATGGTGTGAGATGCAAAAAAACCTCAAAGATTACTCAAAGAATTAAGATATGAAAAGCATGTTAGATCACTAGACTCCAATTAGTTAAATTAAATTGGGTAGCATTATTTACCTGTGGCGTTCTTGGTGGTTAGCATGAGCACTCCGATGGCTAGAATAATGAAATTAGGGAATAAAGCCTTAATTGATCTGAAGTTAAAAGGATCGGGCTGACAAAAACAATTGTGTCTTGCTGTAATGCACACCTTCCCTCTCCCCACTTGCTTCTCTCCCGGCCTGCTTCCCAGCAATCGTTGAATCCAATGAAATGAAAGTCACTGAAATGTTGGCAGCTCTTAGAAATAATCTGTGAACTGGGCAGGAAGGGTGTATCACCTAATCAATTTAGGGAAGGCTCGTTAGAGATGGATGGCTAAGGAAATCAGCTGAAAATCAAAACAAATAATTATACACGGAGGAGAGCCACCTAGTCATATTGAAGTGAGGAATTAAAGTAGCATCTGAAAAAACCCTTCCCCCTTTCCCTTTTCTTGTTTCACTGCCCCTTCCCTCCCCCTCTGTCTCCCTCCCTTCCTCCTTCCTCTCCTTCCTTCCTCTCCTTCTTTCTTCCTTCCTGTTGCTGTTGCTTTGCATGTACACTGAGAGCTTCTGCACTGAAGACAATTCCCTGTGTGTCTAATCACACTTGGCTAAATAAAGCTATTCTATTCTATTCTATTCTATTCTATTCTATTCTATTCTATTCTATTCTATTCTATTCTATTCTATTCTATTCTATTCTATTCTAGTCTAGTCTAGTCTAGTCTAGTCTAGTCTAGTCTAGTCTAGTCTATTCTATTCTGTTTCGTTTCAATTCTATTCTATTCTATTCTATTCTATTCTATTCTATTCTATTCTAGTCTATTCTAGTCTATTCTAGTCTATTCTATTCTGTTTTGTTTCTATTCTATTCTATTCTATTCTATTCTATTCTATTCTATTCTATTCTATTCTATTCTATTCTATTCTATTCTATTCTACTCTACTCTACTCTACTCTACTCTACTCTACTCTACTCTTCCACTCCACTCCATCTCACAAATGTTCCCGCCATTTTCTCTCAATTTCCACTCTTAATCAATTTGTATGTATCCCAGGCTAAATTGGACTCCAGATAGTAAACCAGGTCTCTCTGAGCTTGTGTGTATGGCTATACCCCTTCTCCCCTAATTGGGCTGATGCTGAAAGAATGTGATGCAAAATGGAAAGTAGAGATTACTGTATTCTACTACAAAGGGAAAATGAGTGGGGCTGAGCACTACCAGCATGAAAAGGTATTAGAAGTTCTTCTTTGGCAGCCGATAAGTTTTTGCTCATTGCACACACCTTCTGCTCCTTTGTGGCTGTGTGTGCTTGGAAGCAACAGTCACACATCAAGCAGTTTGAGCGGGGTAATTGAGCAGATTAATGAGAACCGCAAATAAGCATTCAAAACCCTGGTGAATTGCCAGCACTCTTTCTAGGACTCTTCAACCACATGGTACCTGGCCACTCAATTTTTCCAATATTTTTTCCCGCCCACTCATGTGATAAATCACGCTTGCTCCTGTCTGGCTGAGTTTCTAACATGGTTACATCAGCATTGATTTGTGCCAGGTCCCAGAAGGCACACAATTTTTACAAGGCAGTTATCCCATGGCACTAAACTGGGGTTGCTTTTAAGTGGGTTTTCTTGGAGGTGGGAAGCGGGTCAGTTCAGAAGCTCCTTGCTCTACTTAGCAAGTACAAAGCTGAGAATCTCAGTTTTCTCCCTATACTGGTAAATGCCTTTGTCCAGATATAGATTTTCTTGGGCAGAAAGACCATATTGCTAAGAATAAATAAACCTACAGCCTGGCATTGCTCAAATGTAGAAAAATGGATGATATTTGCTTTATAAACCCATCTTTAAAACCTTGTCATTTTGAACTGACTCTCTTCTTGGTCTGCAAGAGTCCATTAAGGATTACCAGAAATATTGATATGCTGTCACTATAGGACATGGGTGGCATTTACCTGTAAAAGATGGTGGACAGGCTGCAACGGCTGTAATGAACTCTTCCATAATTAAAGAGGTTTTTCCTTTTCCTTTACATTTTTAATTCACTTTTGATCCATTTCTAATCCATATCTGATTTTTTTACATGAGCACATATAGTGAGGCTACCAATTTGGCTTTAGCTACATTTTACAAGCCAAGAGGCCTAAGAGGAAAGGTTGAGAAAGAGGCCTGTGAGGAAAGTAGAGAAAGAGGCCTGAGAGGAAAGTAGGGTAAGAGGCCTGAGAGGAAAGTAGAGAAAGAGGCCTGAGAGGAAAGTAGAGAAAGAGGCCTGAGAGGAAAGTAGAGAAAAAGGCCTGAGAGGGAAGGTAGAGAAAGAGGCTGAGAGGAAAGTAGAGAAAGAGGCCTGTGAGGAAAGTAGAGAAAGAGGCCTGAGAGGGAAGGTAGAGAAAGAAGCCTGAGAGGAAAGTAGAGAAAAGAGGCCTGTGAGGAAAGTAGAGAAAGAGGCCTGAGAGGAAAGTAGAGAAAGAGGTCTGAGAGGAAAGTAGAGACAGAGGCCTGAGAGGAAAGTAGAGACAGAGGCCTGAGAGGAAAGTAGAAAGTGGCCTGAGAGGGAAGGTAGAGAAAGAGGAAGATAAAGAGATCTGAGAAGATAGTAGAGAAAGAGGCCTGAGAGGAAAGTAGTGAAAGAGGCCTGAGAGGAAAGTAGAGAAAGGGGTTCCGCATGCGGGAGCTCCAGGAGAAGGAAGAAGCACCTCACTGTCCTGTGGTCCAAAGTCCATCGTAGCCCAAACACCCACCGCTACCAGGACCCACGAGTATCCCTACTTTGATGAAGTCCAGGGGATCCGAGTGATATAATCCACGAGTGAAAATTTCAGCGCATCGCTCCTCCACAGCCACCCGCCACCGCCACCCCCATGTCGCCACTACTGCCATCTTGAAACAGCCGCCCTCTGTAATTCCCTCTTTGGGAGATCCAAGAAGATCCGAGTGGTCAAATTCCTGAGATAAACTTCAAGTGCATCAAGTGAGTTAAACAGCCACCCTCCGCAGCCCAGATCCATTGGCATAGCCCAGGAGATCGAAGAAGGCGAGGAGTGAAACCAGAGGAGATCCGCTACCACCATCTTGAATAGCGAGTAACAACCGCCCTCTGCAGCCCAGATCCTTCGGCAAAGACCAGGAGATCGACGAAGGTGAGGAGGGAGATCCGAGGAGACCTAACGGGAGACCACCGCATCTGTGCTGCATCGCTACCCTTGCGCTTCATCTGTAAGGATCCCTCTGTACAGAGCCCTTCCAAGACTATCACTGAGGCTACCACTCCCACCAATTTCCAACGAGGCTACCGCAACTGACCACGTTGATTCATGGATAATACCTTGATTTCCTAATTAATTAATTAATTAATTAATTGATTGATTGATTGATTGATTAATTGATTGATGCTTAATTTCTTGATATAATATTGATTGTGAGATTGGTAACTGATTGATTAATTAGTTAGGCACTTAATGATTGTTAATTGATAGAATAATTAGTTAGGCATTTAATTAATTATCAATTGAACAATTTAAATACTTAGTCGTTTAACTTTTGATTTATTGGTTGGGCAATTAATTTGTTGCTTAGTTTAATTGATTAGTGGATTATTGACCATATAATTGATTTACTGATGTTATTTGATTGTATAGTAACTAATTAACTAATTAATTGACTAGGCACTATTAACTAAATAGTTTAGCATTCATTAATAATTAATACTTCAGTGTTAAATTTTCTATCTTAGTCAGACTTTGTTTATCGATTGATTATTGATCATTGATTTTGTAATTGGGCAATCAAATCAGCTACATAGAATACTTAATTGGCAAGGCTTGGATTGCAAATACAAAACTACCATGCCTAGCAAACACTCCACCGCCAAACCCACACTCAAAATGAAAGAAATCTCTACTAAAGACCCACAAAAAAGCAGCTCATGCTGCTTCATCTGTTTAGATCCCATTGAGGAAGACGAGAGTTCAATAAAGTGTTCCCTATGTGGCATGTATGCTCACCACAAATGCATGAAATTAACCAAAGCCATGGCCCAATTCATACAAGAGGCCTCACTCCCATCCTCCCATTTTGCACTCCCACTTCTCTGCCCATCTTGCAAACCAAAACTAGACAATGCCAATGTCCTGCAAGAAAGGGTAAACTCTATTGAATCTCATTTAGCATCCCTCAACACCACTGAAGCGCAATTAAAGTCCCAAAGCAGAAAAGTGAAGACCCATCATCTCAAAAACCTACCCCATCTCAACAACCTCAGCCTCAACCACAACCTCATGGAATCAGCTACACTACTACTGATATCTCAATCCTCATCAAAGATGCACTTGAACGTGAAAAGAAGCGTCCAAACGCCATCTTATTTGGACTTGAGTACAACAATGAAATAGATGACATCACTAAGGTTCGCATCAGCATCAGCAACTTTCCGGCATCGACCATCTCTCCTTAGGAAATTATTAACATCTCCTGTGACGGCCCTGAATACAAAAACGATGGCACAATGGCTCCACGCTTCTGCAGAGTCATTTGCAATAATGAGGCCAGTAAATGCAAATTTATCCATTCAATAAACACACTCGCCAGAAACTACACTAACCATAATAAACTGCGTTCACGGCCTGACCTATCCATATTACAATGTGCACGCTCCCGTGAGCTCTGTGCAGAGCTCAAAAGACGCCTGGATCATGGAGAGACTGACCTTTACATGGACTACCGCGCCGACTGTATCAAACACAAGACCAAAGGCTCATGTCCCTACAATCACAACAACCCAACAACCATCAATCAACAACCCCAACACTCCAACATCCAAAACTAGGCATGCACGCCCCCAAGATCATCCAGGTTCACCGCTACAAACCTTAAATGCAAACTACTCAACGCAAGAAGCCTCGCAAACAAAATGCCAGAATTTCTTCTTCTACTAAATACGGCTCAATTTGACCTTATATTTGTCTGCGAAACGTGGTTAAACAAATCCTTTCCAGACTCCATTACCACTACAAGTGACTACCATGTCCACCGGTCTGACCATGAAATCTGAAGAGGAGGTGGTGTTGCCATCTTCTATAAAAAGTCCCTAGATCTGAAAAATATTCAAGTAACACAAGAGCTTGTTCTTCCTGAGACCATTATCTGCGATCTATCACTAAATACCACAATTCGCTTCCTATTATGTTACAGAGCCCCTGATTATGACCTTGATCATGCGAGCAAACTAACTACATTACTAACGTGAGCAGCCTCATGCCCACATCCCATTATCTTTCTTGGTGACCTCAACTTACTCTTATTAATTGGACCCTAAATGAGTGCACAACTGAAACAATACATACGACCCTGTATAATGCCGTCACTACTTTAGGACTCGATCAATTGGTAACTATCAACACTAGATTCAACAACTGCCTCGATCTAATCTTCTGCAACAGTTTAAATACAATTCATAACCTTCATATCAAAGAACCTTTTTCCAACAGTGACCACAGCATGATTGACTTTTGTCTAAATTTACATCCATACAAAGAATCTCATAATAGGACTCCTAAATACAACTTAAAAAAGCAAACTACGATCTCATAGCTGCTGACTTCTCATCTCTAGATTGGCAAATCCTATGCAATGACTGCAACTCTGCAGAAGGCTA
>QLTV01000572.1:278888-310191 GCA_003457575.1 Thermophis baileyi
ATGAGAAGAAAAGAAAATGAAGGCGAAAGAAAATAAAGAAAAAAAAAAGAAAGGAAAAGAAAAGAAATGAAAGGAAAGGAAAGGTAGGAGAAGGGAAGGAAGGGAAAGAAAAGGAAAGGAAAGGAAAGGAAAGGAAAGGAAAGGAAAGGAAAGGAAAGGAAAGGACAGGAAAAGCAAGTACTTAAACAAGTCTTTAGGGCTGCTCCATCTTGTGGTATTCAGTCTACATCAGACTTGATTTGTATATTCCTTCTAACAAAGGGCATCTTCAAAGAAATTCTAACAGCTGATCAGGTAAAGAAATGCTTTTGGTGAGTTGAACACATTTTGACTATGCCCTGCAGGGAAGCCTAGGCCGAAAGTTGCAGAAACAGCTCGGATTAAAGGACCAACCTGGACTGAGCTGAAAATAGTCTATCCCCCCCCCCCCATGTTGGAACCTGCAACTACAGCAACACAAAGTCCCTGAAACTGCATCCAGCTTTATGCTACAGGATATCTTTATTTTTCTGCATTTTCGTCTTCTTCCTCATTTTTGCCATTCTTCATCCTTATCCATTTCCCCCTCCCAAAAAAAATAAAAATGTTTTGGAATGGCACAGGAACCTTAGCACAGATAAACCGTTGGCTGAGAATGTAATGATTAATGATTGAACAGTGCAGTTGTTTCAGAAATAAAGACATGCTGTGACAGGAGATCTGAAGATTATACCTAACACCAGGGGATGGCTTATTAATCATACTTCTAGAAGAATTTGTGAGTAAATCAATCCGCCTTATTAATGATATTTCAACTTTGCTCTGCGAGATGTCTTTTATATTTCCAGATGGGCAATTATCTGTTTAGGCCAAAAAAACAATGTTAGTTACAGCCGGTATGGAAATGTTTGATCTGTGTAATTTAAATAAAAAGAAATGAAGGTGGGTGAGTAACAAAGTATGAAATATATTTGAAAGATCTTGCAGAACCACGATATCACGGCATTGAGAAAAGACTTAATTGTACTTTTTTTTGGTTCCCTTCCCTTCCGGAAATCATATGATGTATGTACAAAGTTCATGTTTGTACACTGAAACGATATAACAGCATAAAAGAGGAAAATCATGCCTTGATTGCCTCCAGTTTGGATAATCTTCATTTATATATGAAGCGGTTAAGTATATTCTGAAAAGATTTATTAATTGAAGAGTTCTTCAAAGAGAAATCTTAAATTCTTGAGTGCGAGAAGGAAAAGGCAGACAATAATTTAAAAGGACTTTTTTTATCATGTTGGGTAACTAATTTTTCAGCTGCCTGTCATTTGTAACTCACTGAAGCTAGAAAGGAAGATAGACTTGGTGACTTTGTGTAAACACAAATGGAAATTGATTTGGAAACCTACAAAGGAATTTGGTTAACCGTTTTAACATGGATATTTTAAATGCTTTAGCTCCGACAGTGTAAAAGTTTAAAATTAAGGCTTTACTGGCCCTGGATTAAACAAAGAGGCACAACAGATTCCCACAATCATATGAGAAACACATTCATTCAAGTCTTCCTCAACAGGCCCAAATTGGTGACACCAAAACTATCTAACTTGGAAGGACATTTTTAATGGTGTGAACTTCACGGTATTCTGGGTTTAGCTGGTTTGAATTCTGCTGGTATTTCAGGACCCAGCTGGGGCGAGTTCCATATTTTATTCATGTCTTTAAAGCTTTCATCAAAGCAGGATATGATTTTTCTTTCTTTCTGAATATCTGTATACATCTTGAGACAGGCTCCAGGCTGGAGCGAAGCATACCCAGAAATGAAAAATGGAGTAAGTCACGTCTTCCCCTCGCTTCTGGCTCTCCGGAGAGGACCAAATGTGTGGCACTCTTGCCAATTTGCAAGTGAGTTCAAACAAGAAGGAAATAGCCTTCATCCAATTTTCATCCAAGCTTACCTACGTTTGTGATCAAAGTAATGTTCTTGCTCCACTTCTGGCTATTATCATATTTCTCTGACATCTGATTAATAAAAGAAGACGTATTCTGCCCTGATCTGATGTATGTCTTGCTAGGGACAGTATCTGGGTCACACAAACTGAAGATGTGTCACCACTGAGCATCTCTTCTGTTCAGGAAAATGGGACATGGTATGGACCCCTTGTGGGCTCCTAGCTGTTTAATGATCATCATTATGAACCTCACCCCAACTCAGCAGTCAGGAGAGCTCTTAGGCCAACGACGGGCAACCATGGCAACTTAATGACTTGTGGACTTCAACTCCCAGAATTCCCGAGCTCTGGAATTCTGGGAGTTGAAGTCCACGGGTGGTAAAGTTGCCAAGGTTGGACACCCCTGTCTTAGGCTATGCAGAACTTCAAGTCAACCCTCTGAATTGTCTTGTAGATCAACTCTTTGAATTAACCCAAGGAACGGGTTGCCTTCAGAAGTTGTGGGTGCTCCATCGCTGGAGATTTTAAAGAAGAGATTGGACAGCCGTTTGTCCAGAATGGACTAGAAGACCTTCCAGGTCCCTTCCAACTCTGTTATTCTGTTGTCAAATCTTTGAATCAAATTGAAAGGGTGCCTCAAATCAATTTGACAGACTTCAGCTGTGTGCACACACACTTTTAATCAAATCAGTTTGACACATTATATTGACCTGATCAATCAAGCTGACTTGGCTTGACCCAACTCATCCAATCCAATCCAACCCAATCATTTGAATTAGAAAATGGGATCTATTGTTAATCGATCAACCACCTCTACTGTGATGCTCCCCCATTGGAGCCCCAAACCAATTGACAGAACCAAGTCTTTAGGCTCTTATGGAAGTTTGGAGGTTTGGGGCCATCCTTGCTTTGGGGCAGGGGGGGCAGATCTTCCAGAGGGCAGGTGTGACACCACAGAAGGCCCCCCTCCTGGACCCCACCAGTCATGGGGCCCAATTTCTCTGCCAATATGGGTAAGGTAAAGGTAAAGTTTCCCCCGCACATACGTGCTAGTCGTTCCCGACTCTAGGGGGCGGTGCTCATCTCCGTTTCTAAGCCAAAGAGCCAGCGCTGTCTGAAGACGTCTCCATGGTCATGTGGCCAGCATGACTAAACACCGAAGGCGCATGGAGCGGTGTTACCTTCACATCAAAGTGGTCCCTATTTTTCTACTTGCATTTTTTACGTGCTTTAGAATTGCTAGGTTGGCAGAAGCTGGGACAAGTAACGGGAGCTCACTCCGTTACGCAGCGGTAGGGATTCAAACTGCTGAACTGCTGACCTTCTGATCGATAAGCTCAGCGTCTTAGCCACTGAGCCACCACGTCTGCCAATATGGGTGGTACAGGCCAATCTAGTGGGATGAGTATCCTGGACCATCTAATACGTTTAGCACCATAAGCATTGGATTCCTAGAAGGACGACAAGGTTAATTTTCCTGAGAGATTTCTCGTGGGGACAAAAAATTCTTTACTACAGGTAGTCCTTGACTTACAACAGTCCACTTAGTGACCGTTCAAAGTTACAATGGCATTGAGAAAAGTTACTTATGACCGTTTTTCACAACTACGACCTTTGAAGCATCCCCATGATTTTGTGATCAAAATTCAGATGCTTGGCAACTGACTCATACTTATGACTGTTGCTGTAGGGGTCATGTGATCCCCTTTTGCAACCTTCTGACAAGCAATGGGGAAGCCAGATTCACTTAACAACCAGGTTACTAACTTATCAACTGAGGTGATTCACTTAACAACTGTGGCAAGAAAGGTCGTAAAAGGGGGCAAAACTCACTTAACAAATGTCTCCCTTAACAACAGAAATTTTGGGCTCAGTTGTGGTGGTAAGTCAAGGACTGCCTCTACTTTCTCCATTATGAACCTGTTAATTATATTTTCCTTTGGTATTTGGGACCGAATGCCAATATTTTCTTCCAACTCCAATGGACAATCCTAAAGAGAGAAGCAGTGAAACTCAGATAAGTGTGCCCGTTTGCACACATACCCACACTGGCATGCATTTTGTGGAATAACCCCAAAATTTTCATTGCCATCCATTTTTTAAGCACGGAAAAATGCGGCCCACAATGTTCCTTCCAAAGTGGGAGCTCCTCAGACAAAAATCTAATTTACGATTCATGCAAAACACAATGAAGTCCAAATGTTACCAGGTTGGGGGGGGGAAGCATTTTTGTTTCACTAAGGTGTACACGTTAAATTATCAAAGGATTCAGCATGACAATATGGTTATTGATGGTTATCTTAAGTGCCTTCTGTGGCGAGAAACTGAAATTAAAAACTTGAACAAAACAGGAGACATGAAAGTACAGGTTCTACAAACACTAGGTTGCTTATTAAAACCGCTTTGATCTATTGCTTCTTTGATATCCAAGGTCTTATCAAGAATTCACTTTCAGGGGTAAATATAGGTAGTTCAGAGAGATTTCCTGACATACTGTAATGGTCTTTTCCCTGACACTTTTTTTTTAATTACTGGAAAAGGGATGGAGAAAAAGAAATCACGAAAAATGCAAAGATCTCCTGATGCATTAAGCTACCTGAAAGGTTTAGTCCGAAATAGCTGATTATTTGGAAATAAGACACATGTGTGCCACATTTTCAAGCAACCCACACTGAGTTTCCATTATTTTCAAATATGAAATGGGTTCAAAAATAACTTGAAGCACTAGCTAAAAGCATACATATTATGAAAAGCGTATTCTCAGAGCTTTAACAGATCTTGGTAGAAATATGGCCCGGTTGAATTGGTCCACGATCTTTATAGTTGATTGTCCCGGTATGAAATATATGAGGTCAGTACATGGCCCCGAATTCAAAGCGATGTTGGAAAGCTAACCATGTTTGTAAAGAAGGAATAATGCAAACCCGACTTCCTGCCTTTCCTTTCCCTTAGTGACAAATCTTTCTGAAACAAACCTTTGTACGAACTGCAGCAATTAGAGCTGAATTCCAATTTTATTGCCAAAGCCGTAGGAAATGCAAAAATACAGAAAACTCTTTCCCACAGTCGTAAGAAGGAGAGATGTATTTTTATTTTTTTAAGCGGGCTGAAATATGAACAGTTGTACATGTATTCATTCATGGCTGTGTTTGTGTTTGTGTGTGTGTATCTGTGTGTCTGTGGTTTCAATTTTATGAACTCTTCTAGGCAAAAAATCTGTAATCAATATGTTATTGTCCCGAGTATTCTGCTGGTTTGGACCGGTTTGCCCAAACCGGTAGCGGCGACTGCGGGTGGTCACGGAACCGGTTCTGTCGGTCTCCCTCCCTCCCTCCCGGATGTAATGCCATCCTATTTAGCCATGTTTTTGAGGCTGGGCGCATGCGTGGAAGGCACGCGTGTGAGTAAAGTGCATGCACGAGAGGCTGTGCGCATGTGTGCATGCGCTCACATTTGTGAACCGGTAGGGAAGGTAAGTGAAACCCACCCCTGGTCCCGAGGCTTCAAAGCAAACCCAGTTGTAATGATGAGAATATTTGTTTAGCTACATGTAGCCTTTAGTTTTATGACATGATGTGACCAATGAAATACAGTGGCACAAATAAAAAACAGAGTTGTTTCACTTGTGTCACGTGTGCATATATTTCCAGAGTTGATATTTGATGTCAAATGCACCATCTATAGTTAAGAAATATTTGCAAGTATGAAACCTCACAGATTGTTTCTATAGAAATGTGAGTCTCAGATCTGGGTGAAAATTAGAGACTTTTTCCAAAGGCAACTTTTGGAGTTTCTTTGTTTTTCCTTGAAGACATTTAGCTTCTCGTCCAAGGAGCTTCTTCAGTTCTGGCATCGGTCAGAATTCAGTCAGATTCAGTCCCAACTGAAGAAGCTTCTTGGATGAGAAGCGAAACATCTTCAAGGAAAAACAAAGGAAGTCCAGTTGCCTCTGGAAAAAGCTCATGTCCTTAACATTCTGTCTGCCTATCTGCAATGAGTATTAAGAATTTAAAATTTGAGGACTACTTTTGTTAAAAAAAAAAACCCCAAAAAAGATTTTCCCTCTCCTAAAAGAGGTCTTCTTGTGTTTCTTATCTGTCGGCCCAGACTTAAATTGGCCTGTCATGTAATCAATGGGCTATGATAGGCTGATTATCATGTAGGATAAGTGATATCTATTAGATAAAATTGATCCTGACATAATTCAGGGGAGGAAAAAAAAAAGCAATAGCTAAAAGCAAGAGACCGCGAACCCTGAACTGGCCCTTTGTACATTTTTAATGGCTGTCGTTGAAAACATCAGATCTCTGGGCAAACCCATATTGATTGAATAATCCTTGTCATCTGTTAGGCCCTAACAAAGCTGTCATGATACAACCACCAGCAAAGAGAATTTTTTTTTTTGCTTTTCCCCTTTATTAATTTGATTAATTTGATAATCAAATAAATGCTATAGTTCGATAACTTTATCAAATTATAATTTAATAATGTTTATAATTACAGGTAGTCCTTGACTTATGACCATAATTGAGCCCAAAATGTCTGTTGCTAAGTGAGACATTTATGAAGTGAATTTTTCCCTTATTTTACAACCTTCCTTGCCACAGTTGTTAAGTGAATAACTGCAGTTGTTAACTTAGTAACCTGGTTGTTAAGTGAATCTGGATTCCCCACCAACTTTGCTTGGCAGAAGGTCGCAAAAGGGGATCACGTGAGCCCAGGACACCGTGATCCCCGTCATAAATATGAGTCAGTTGCCAAACGCCTGAATTTTTGATCACGTGACCATGAGGATTCTGTAAAGTGTAAAAAACAATCACAAGTCACTTTTTAAAGAGAGGTTGTAACTTTGAACGGTCACTAAATGAACTGTTGTAAGTTGTGGACTATCTGTATCATTTATCAACTGTAAGCTAAATAATTTTAATTTGATAACTTTCTTTCCATTCCATGCAAGATTTCCCGCCGGGATTCTCTTCTTCTTTTCATTCTGTTTGGGATTTCAGCAGGAGGCAAAAAAATAAATAAATTAAATTGTGGGGAGGGAGAACTTAGTTCCTTTGTGGCGGCTGGACTGCTGCGCATTTAATGCAACCCCCTCCCCCATCCTGCAAATAACAAGTTTGTGAAGGATTCGGACCTGGATGGACAAAGAGAGCCTTCATTTGTGCGTGATGTTTTAAAGGCGAAAAGAGAAGGGCTGGGAGGGTGATAAAAATTGTAGGGGTGGGTTTGCTGGAGGCGGCCCCCAGAGACCGAATTTCCCTTTATGAATGCAGAAAAATTCATCAAACGGAAATCATTAAACGGAGCAGATGGGGCTTGTGGTATGTGTGTGTGTGTATAGACTTCACACAAAGGAGAAGGAAGAGGGGAAGTGCAAATCCATCAGATCAAAAGATGACAGTGGTAGAAGGATCCTGGGCTGGGATTTGTTTATTCTATTGTCCTTATCTTGGTGGTTGGATGTTTTCTTGTTTGCGCTCGGTGTCTCTTCCTGTGTGTGTGTGTGTGTGTGTGTGTGTGTTGAGTGGGAAGTCGAGAAAGAGCTGATCAGAAAGTCCCTGTCAAACTGATGTTCTCTAGGTAGGTCCCGTGAGAACCTCTCGCTTACCGCCTCTGCCTGTTTCAAGAAATAGAAAATAATGACTTGGAAGTGAGGGGAGGAAAGATTAATCTATCAGAGGGGAAAGAATAACACACCACCTTCAATGTTCTTTGTCATTCCAACTCCTCTTCAGATTTGAAGATAGGATCACCAGAAATGAACAATGTTATTTGACCATAAGTCCACCAGGCTGATCTCACCACCATATCTTTTCTGTAAAAAAGGTTCCTGGGACAACACCCAAAGGGGCATCTTCGCAGGGAAACTTACTTTATATTTATTCCAAACTCTTAGGATGGCACATCGAACAAAGTGGTTGTTGAAATCAACATTTACTTTAACCTTATTGTACCATAAATAGTATCTGTGGGATGTGGTGGCTCAGTGGCTAAGATGCTGAGCTTGTTGATTGAAAGGTAGGCAGTTCAGTGGTTCGAATCCCTAGCGCTGCGTAATGGAGTGAGCTCCCGTTACTTGTCCCAGCTTCTGCCAACCTAGCAGTTCGAAAGCACGTAAAAAATGCAAGTAGAAAAATAGGGACCACTTTGGTGGGAAGGTAACAGTGCTCCGTGCACCTTCGGCATCTAGTCATGCCGGCCACATGACCACAGAGACGTCTTCGGACAGCGCTGGCTCTTCGGCTTAGAAACGGAGATGAGCACCGCCCCCTAGAGCCGGAAACGACTAGCACACATGTGCGGGGGGGAACCTTTACCTTTACTTTTACCATAAATAGATGTGTCATCCAAATCTTAATTCATGGTCCTCCAGCTCAAATAACCTCCTATTTTGGTGAGTCATCCAGTCTTACAGCCAGACCACGAATGTATTTTCTCCAGAAGGTTGCACTCAAGAGATGGCTGGCCCAACCAATGAGCTAACAACAAGAATCCTGGATCCTTGAAATGTTGCTGACCTACCACACTCCCTATCCTTAACTACTGGCCATTTTAGGAGGGCTCGTTAGGCAACATCTGGAGGGGGGCCATAAATCCTTACATTAAACAGATTGAGGCAGACTTTCGGGCAGATGCCAAGAAAAAAGCAGATAATAGATAGAGGAGAATATTTGTAGCTCAGAGTTGAAATGAGGGGTCCTTGGGACTCTCTTGAGCTTGGTTGCTTTCTTGCAAACTTTTCATAACCCAAACTAAGTAACAACATCAGTGCTAGTAGGGAGTGGTGGTAATAATATTGCAGCACTGTTTTTATATTTTTGCAGTTAGTTGGGGAATCAGCTTCTGGGATTCGTTGCCTTGAGTTCCAGAAGTAACCAACTGCCTTCCTCCCTTCCTTCCTTCCTTCCTTCCTTCCTTCCTTCCTTCCTTCCTTCCTTCCTGCCTTCCTTCCCTCCTACCTTCCTTCCTTCCTTCCCTCACTCACTCACTCACTCACTCAAATTTATTTGCTACCTGTCTCACAATAAAGCATCACTTTAGATGCTGAATGTCATTTATCATGGGTTTCCTAGGCTCACTCTGGATAAAATATGCTAAAGCATGATTCTAGAACCAAGATGTATCTTTGGTCCAGAGCAAACCTAGGACATTCATGGTACATCATACTCAGTGGCTAAAGCTAGTTTGTCCCATCTTTAGCCCGTCATTATTGAGGGCTGAGCTTGATGTTCATTCTGCTTTGATTTGCCTTCCCAACTTATGGTGGATTAAATAGTCATGTGGAGTGGGAAGAGAATTTTGTCTGGAGTTTCAAATGAAAAAGACAAAGTGTTATTATTGCATTCTTGGTTGGCCAAGAAATTAGCTGATCACGAACAACTGATCTGTACATCACTAATAATTCATGATGGCCCATATCTGCTAGGTCAGAGCCTTTAGACTGAGCCTCCAGGGGTTTCTAAACATTCTAGCAAATTTAGAAGGGGAAAATATAATGTAAATGATTGGAGAGTAGAGGACAGTCTGAATTGGGAGATCCCTGAATCTAATTTGCTTTTATTCAAACCTCAGAGCTGCTTCTGCAAACTTTGGTGCTTCCAGCAATAAGTAAAACAAGTAGCCTTGATTTAAAAGAAGAAGAAGACAGATCAAATTCTCCGAGTTTTAACTGCTGATGTCTAAGTCAGCAGATCTTTTTCGTCTGACATTCTTTTTTCCCCCAAAAACAACCAAAAAAATCTTACACTTTGATCTCAAGGTGATTCAAATGAGATCCACGCAGAGTTTAATGCCGAGCATTTGATGGGGTGGGAAACAGAATGAAGCAATAGGGAAGTTGGGAAAAAGCTTTGCAAGTGGAAACGAGTTTCAGAAAAATGAGGAGAAGCCCATCTTAATAAAATGCAAGGCCTCCAAATTCTTCTCTGGTTTGCATCAAAGCTAAGAAGGATGGAACTTTTTCAGTTTTTCAGGAGGAGGAGGAGGAGGAGGAGGAGGAGAAGGAGAAGGAGAAGGAGAAGGAGAAGGATAAGGAGAGCCAACCTTTCCTTAACCAGCCCCGTCCCTTTTCTTTTGTGAGCTTTCAAAGTATATAAAGTATATATTCTTCATCTTCTTCTTCTATTTTTTTGTAAATATGCCAGGGTAAGGGCCTGTACAACATGTGATCTATAATAAACTTCAAAAGAACACCTTTGACATCTTAGATAAGTTGCAAATGATGATGCGGTGAGATCTTTTGCCACTACAAAGAAAGAACAAAAGAACTAACATGAAAGAGAAATCAATAAACATATGGCAATTAATAAAACATTTTCTATGAATACCATACAAAGAGTTTTACAACAGCATTAAAAAAAATCCCAAAAGTTGTTTCAATGTGGATTTAAAAAGGATCAGCTGTTATATTAAGATACCCCTTTTAGTCACAAAAGATACATAAAATTAAAGATTTTGTCATAAATCTATCACATGTTAGAAGTATGAACAGAGAATCTTTTTTTTTTAAATCGTCACCAATAAATCCAGGAAGGAAAACATTCTTTTTTTCAGTGAACAAAAACAATGTTCACAGAATTAAATGAAATGAATGCTGTTCGTTTAAAAGGAAGGTTGGTGAAGGGAGGAAATTCACCAGTTTTACATCAATTTTAAACCCACATAAACACTTGTTTTCCTTAACGTTTTAAACCATTTTTATTGATTTATTTTGTAAGTAATGTTACGCCAACCATTACCGTAGACATTACCATTGCCTTTGCAGTACGCTATCACCAATAATTTATTGTCAAATTTATTGTCATAATAAAGACACAGTCATTGAAAGACATCAGGGTTCCTTTGGCCATTATCCCTACCAAAAACAAAAAACAAAAAAAGCACACCTTTTAACTGAGAACTTACTGCTAACCTGAATTAGGGTCATATAATATTCTTCTTAGCATGTCAACTGCTTGTTAAGTACCTATTTAGATCTTTCTTGTGATGAGGCACTCGCAGCTGTTAAATGTGAACCAGAAAGGAGACATCAAGCTAATGGCCAAGCTAAGCTAAGAAGATGAAACCACAAATCAGTGGCAAAGTGTGAACCAGGAAAAAGATATTGTGGTCCAGGCAAAGTCTTGGCTAAGGAAAAGCTTGGTGGAACTACCAGAGGAGGTTACTGTCAATGAAGAACACATGCTCTGAAGCTTCTTCTGGAGCTTCTGGAGAAGACAGTGAGAGGGATGTGAAGCAAAGCAACTTGTTCACTTTGCTTTGGGTTTTAAAAGCAAGAGTTGTCTCAAAGGTGCTTTTTCAAGAGGCAACTGGACTTTCTGATTTTTCTTTGAAGAGGTTTCGCTTCTCATTCAAGAAGCTTCTTCAGTTTCTTGAAAAAGCACCTTTGGGACAACCATGACCTGCATGACTGAGAATATCCATAGACAAAAGCAACAGTTGCTTCAAGGAGCATCTTCAAGAGATGGTTGACTCAAAGGATCATCAAAGTGATGCACTTTCTCACCAATTGGATCTTCTCTAATTGATTAAAACAGGAAGTGCTTAGCTTATTAATTACATCTTTTATTACCATGTATATTTAAATGGATTAATTGTTGATTCGATTATATCCAGTGGTGGGTTTCAAATTTTTTTACGACCGGTTCTGTGGGTGTGGCTTGGTGGGCGTGGCTTGGTGGGCATGGCAGGGGAAGGATACTGTAAAATCTCCATTCCCTCCCCACTCCAGGGGAAGGTTACTGCAAAATCCCCATTTCCTCCCGATCAGCTGGGACTCGGGAGGCAGAGAATAGATGGGGGTGGGGCCAGTCAGACGTGGTATTTACCAGTTCTCCGAACTACTCAAAATTTCCGCTACCGGTTCTCCAGAACTGGTCAGAACCTGCTGAAACCCACCTCTGATTATATACCAGTCTCATACTCACTTTTGAGAAGTACAGACCAAGTTAGTTTTATTCTGGGGAAAAAAAGTGTGTGTCTCAGAGGATCTGCCAAAATCCCAATTTGATCCACTTATCTTTTTTTAAAAAAGTCAAAATTCCTGTTCTTAAGCTCTAGGCATTCAAAGAACATACAATGATTTGTTGAGAAGACAGGAATAAAGGAAACCTTTTGTGTTTTTGTTGCTGTTGTTCTAAGATTTCAGTTCAAGCTTTCTTTATACATGAGAGCCACATGAAAAACTTTGTGTTGCACTGTATCTCATCATCTCGAGAAAAACAGAAAGAACAGTTGAAACAATACCTTGAATCTTCTTAAATCTTTTGGCCAGACATGGTTCCTGTTTTCAATGGGGCCAGATCAAAATATTTTCTGAAATGAAGTGTTGGAGTTTGGGATAATAAAAAAATAACAACACCCCAAAACAAAATGGCACTCTTTTCAGTAAGAAGCTAACTAGAATAGTGGTTGAATTTTACTTCAATGTTAATAATAATAATAATCAACCACAGCTGAGATTACTTGGTTTAAGGTGTTCAGGAGAAGTTGGTTGTCTTCTGCACAACATGTCTGATAGAATAGAATAGAATTTTTTATTGGCCAAGTGTGATTGGACACACAAGGAATTTGTCTTGGTGCATATGCTCTCAGTGTACATAAAAGAAAAGATACATTCGTCAAGGATCATAAGGTACAGCACTTAATGATAGTCATAGGGTACAAATAAGCAATCAAATCATATTAGGAACCAGTCAATATAAATTGTAAGGATACAAGCAACAAAGTTACAGTCATACAGTCATTTGTGGGAGGAGATGGGTGATGGGAACGATGAGAAGATTAATAGTAATGCAGACTTAGTGAATAGTTTGGCAGTGTTGAGGGAATTATTTGTTTAGCAGAGTGATGGCATTCGGGAAAAAAAACTGTTCTTGTGTCTAGTTGTTCCGGTGTGCAGGGCTCTATAGCGCCGTTTTGAGGGTAGAACCAAACAAGACTGTTATAGAGGTGCAGATGACAGACTCAATAATTCCTCTGTAAAACTGTATCAGCAGCTCCTTGGGCAGTTTGAGCTTTCTGAGTTGGTGCAGAAAGAACATTCTTTGTTGTGCTTTTTTGATGACGTTTTTGATGTTAGGTGTCCGTTTTAGATCTTGCGATATAGTAGAACCTAGAAAATTGAAGGTCTCTACTGTTGATACTGTGTTGTCTAGTATTGTAAGAGGTGGAAGTATGGGCGGGTTTCTCCTAAAGTCTACTACCATTTCTACGGTTTTGAGTGTATTCAGTTCCAGGTTGTTCCGGTTGCACCACAAGGTTAGTTGTTCAACCTCCCATCTGTATGCGGATTCATCATTGTCTCGGATGAGGCCGATCACAGCAACCTTTTTCCTAATGTTTACTGCTCAAGTAGCTCATGAGTTTGGTCAATCCTTCCATGTTCTTTTTGAGACTGTTCACAAAGAAAGTTGGAAAGCTGTTTCTTCCACCCCCATTCTACTTCCATTTGTTCTTCTGATGACCTAAAGAAATAAAAATAAAAATCTCATGTTGAAGCGAACAGGGTTGACAATATGACAAGATGTGTTGGAGGAACCTGTTCTGACCCAGCTCCCCAAACACGACCAACCCTCTGAAGTTAACTCAAAGATTCCTTTATTAGGAGCGCCAGCAGCCCTGGCAAAAAGTTTCTCTCTCACAGCAGGCTAACAAGTCTGTCCAGCTGGAAGATGAATCGTTGTCTGCCACATCTATTCATCTCTGCCCCCTGCCTTTTATCCCCAGAGCTAAGGTGGGGCTTCACTACCAGTGGTGGTTCTTCTGTCCCAAGGATCGGCCCATAGATTTCCACTGCTCTCCTCTGCCTTCTGTGCATCTGCGCATCAGGCACTGGACCCAGCTGTTCCTCCTCTTCCTCATCAGTCACCTCCAGACCTGGGGGCTGTTGACTCTCCATCTGAGGAGTGACGCCTCTGTCTCTCTCTCTGCCAGCTCCATTCCCTCTTCCCCCTTGGAGCTCTCAGGTTGCCTTGATGCTGATCCTGACTCCCACACCATCCCCTCACCTGATTCATCTGCTGGAGGGGCCGGCGGCTGACAGGCCACAACATAAGCAGATAATCCTCATTTTCAATTCGCTGGCCAATCCTTGGTTCAGTGGACAGGGGTGGGTGGGTTAAACTCCCCAAAATCCTGGGGCATCTCAGGACTCTGTTCATCCACCTTAGGGCAATTAAATGGATCAATTCAATTTTTCTGCTCAAATTATCCCCATCTTTCAAGATCATAACCATATTTAGTGTCGTTTATGAAACCTGCCCCTGATGACACCTAGAATCTAAAACTTGATCAAATAGTCTCCTTTTGCCTAAGGGTAGCTTGTCTTTTTTTTTTTTAAAAAAAAACCAAGTCACATAGCATTGGTATTCTGAAAAAAGTTCACAATAATTTAAAGGTATTTTTAAAATTTCTGGTGGCTAAGGGCAAATTAGCTTTTCATTATGAAATTCAGTTTAAACAACTTATTAAGAGCAAAAGAGTCCTCCCTTTCTTCTGTTTAAGGCAGGCAAGTTTTCATTAACTTCCTTTCTGAATTAAACATCAGTGAAAAAGCATGTCATTAAGTTTTATTCCGATTGTATTTTTTTTTAAATCTAATTTCATAGACTTTCAAGTAAGTCCGATGCATAATGTGATTTTTTTTCTACCCTTCCAGAAAAATGATTTCTCCAATGGCTCCGAGACAACCTCTCCTGTAAAATATTTTATAAATAATCAGCTCAGATTCATGTCTTTGCTAATTGAGAAAACCACCTCAGAATTCAGATGTTAAGGAGAGGAGAGAAGGGGAGAGACAGGGAAGACATGGATTTCCAGCCAAAGACGGAAGACAGGCATTCCAAAGCAAAAGTCTTTCACTGTTGATACTTAGATTGAAGATCCATCTACTTGTTGTATGATCAACCACAGCTGGGATAGCGGTTAGTTTAGGGCAGTGATGGTGAACCTATGGCACACGTGCCACAGGTCGCACGCGGAGCCATATCTGCCAGCACGCGAGCCGTTGCCCTAGCTCAGCTCCAGCATGCATGTGCGTGCCGGCCAGCTGATTTTTGGCTTGCGCGGAGGCTCTGGGAGGGCGTTTTCGGCCTCTGAAGGGCCTCCGGTGGGCGGGAGAGGCCGTTTTTGCCCTCCCCAGGCTCCAGGAAAGCCTGGGGAGGGCGAAAAATGGGCCTACCGGGCCCACCAGAAGTGGCCTGTTTCCAGCCTCTGGAGTGCCTCTGGAGCCCGGGGGAGGCCGTTTTCGCCCTCCTGGAAGCTCGAGGAAAGCCTCCAGGGGGGGTTCGCCCTCCCCGGGCTCCGGAGGCTTTCCTCGAGCCTCCGGGAGGGCGAAAACGGCCTCCCCCGGCCCCAGAAGTTGGGAAACAGGGGAGCAGGGGGGGGTTGTGCGTGCATGCGCAGGGGGCGGGGCAGCACAGGGGGTGACGCACGCATGCGCAGGGGGTGGGGGGCATTGAATTACGGGTGTGGGCACTTGCGTGCGTGCGATAGCGCGCGTGCACATGCTTTCGGCACCCGAGGAAAAAAAGGTTCACCATCACTGGTTTAGGGTGTTCAGGAGAACTTGGTTGGAAGTTCAGGATGATAGTTCTTCATTGTTGGATTATATGGTGGCCTCAGAACTCTTACTGAAGTGTGGTATGGTATCCCTAAAAAAGGACTCTAGAAGATCACTCAATCAGTTAGCAAAGCAAAGTAGTCGTTTTCTCTTTATCTTTCCACATTCAGGATGGACATCTGACTGCTAAAACGTCTTGCAATTCGCAACTTCTTTGTGCGTGTACTTCCCTTATCATGACCTCAGGACATTGCAACTGTTGTAAATAGATGCTGGTCTTCAAGTGCTCAAATTTTGACCTTAGAAGATAGGACATAGAATAATAAGGTTGGAAAAGACCTTGGAGGTCTTCTAGTTCAACCACCTGCTCAGGCAGGAGACCCTATATCTGTGATGATGAACCTATGGCACACGTGCTAGAGGTGGCACACAGAGCCCTCTCTGTGGGCACATGTGCCATCGCCAGCTGCTCTTCCGAGTTCCGTCACGTGCATGCGCACCAGCCAGCTGCTCTCTTCCGGGTTCCGGTGTTCCAGCGTGTGTTTGCATGCTCTAGTTTCGGCCAAAAAGGTTAACCATCACTGCCCTATATCATTCCAAACTGGCTGTCCAGTCTCTTCTTGAAAACCTCCAGTGATGGAGCACCCACAACTTCTGAAGGCAAACCATTCCACTGATTAATTATTTTCATTATCAGGAAATTTCTCCTTAATTCCAGGTTGGATTGCTCTTTAATGATTTTCTTGGCATTCTTTCAAGTGCTTCAGTGAATAGGTCAACTTCCTCTTCTCTGGGACAGCCCCACAAGTACTGGAAGACTGCGATCATATCACCCCTAGTCCTTCTCTTTGATGGGCTACACATACCTAGTTCCTTGAATCATTGATCATATGGTTTGGTACCCGGGGCCCCTTATTATCTTGATTGCTCTACACACTTTCTAGGATCTTAACATCTTTTCTGTATCATGGTGACCAGAACTGGATGCAGTATTCCAAGTGTGGCCTCACCAGTGCAGTATAAAGTAGTACTATCACTTCACATAATTTTGAAGCTATCCCTCGGTGATGACATGATTATGGAGATACTGCAATGGCCATAAGTGTGAGCACCGGTTGTAAGTCACTTTTTTGAGTGCCGTTGTAAGCGAATGGTTGTAAGTCAAGGATTACCTGTATGTAGGTATATATTACGGGCATACTGTATGTAGTTTCAAAGAAGCATTTTGCTTTGATGAATCATCAAGTGAAGCACCTCTATTGCAACTCATGCTCAACACAAGCATATGGCTCACAGCTCATGCTGTGTCCACGCACTCACACACGTCTGCATGGGTGTTACACTTTCAGATGTTACTTATTCATTCTGAGGCACTCACTTTCCCATCAGTATTTCTCCTCCATTGTAGCAATTTCCTTCATTTTAGTTCCAACTCTATCCATTGGAAGTTCTTTCCTCTCCAACACGTGCATGCAATGTGCACACAGGCGTATGTATACACACACACACACACAGAGAGAGAGAGAGAGAGAGAGAGAGAGAGAGAGAGAGGGAAAGATTTGGAAGAATTTCTCTCACTTCTTCCCAGCTTGTTTTATCTTTGCTTGAGAAGTGAATAATTCATAGCCCTCTGTCTGCTTTACAGTCAAACGCATTCTGTCCACCCAAGACTGTTCGACAGTTTGTGATTTATTATTTAATAATTTGCAGGGTTGCGCTGTTGTAAGGTGAGCAGTGTGGCTGCTTGCAGAACTGTTACAATCTGGCCTAGTTAGCTGTCCTTTCTTTTCCTTTCTCTGAACAGCATCCGCTATTGATTCTTTTCTTTTTTTTACAAACCTCTGCCATGTAATCCCACAGCTGCTGATCTCAAAGCTGTTACTCTAATATAAAAAGTTGGCCCTTCTCTTCCTCCAAAAACCAGAAGCCAGGGTTTCCCCCCCCCTTCACTTTTCTTTAAAAAAAAAAACCACGATCAAGACTTTCCTTCTTTCTTTTTTCTTTTTTTACTTCTTCTCTTTGTTTCTCTTGTTTTGTATAGTACACCGTGACAATAACAGGAGAGACGACAGTCGTTTCTCAGAAAAAAAGAATTTAGAAAAAAAAGACAACTCTTGATGAACAAACGCCTTTGGGGAAATAGATGCTGAAGCTTTCATTATCCCTCTTGGCAAATGTCTCACATAGAATATTTGCCTGGAACTTTCTCAGCCTTTGAAAGTTCCTTGCCATCAGCCCCAGGAAGTTGCAATGTTTCAGAGAATAGTTGTATAGCGCTATTGTTGTGATGGAGCTTCACCAATAGAGTCCAGTCTGGCTTTAGATTGTGCTGTGTTCCCAAACCTAAAGCTTTTTCTCATAGTCAATTGAAAAAAAAAACAACTTCTTCACACTTATTACTTACAAGTCGCTCATAATTTACTCATATCATTTCTCCTTTCCCTTTTCATTTATTACACCTTACATATAGATAGGTCAACAAATGTGAAAACAATTAGAGAAGAGTAAAAGGGAATAATGTAAATAATAGATTATATATTGAGACGAAACTGTTGTTAAAAGTGTATTTATGTATATATGTGGATGTAGGTCTTTGTTTGTGTGTATTGTTTTGTAGTTTTAAAAATCAATAAAACATTTAAAAAAAAAATAATAACTTCAAGCACGCTCATATTAATTTTTGTCTCTGTTTTTAAAGAAACGTGTTAAATTTGTGAAATTTCGTATCGTTTAAATACTAAGCCGAATTTTTGTCTGTTCCTAGACCTTGTATTTTTAGCATGTGTCTCTGCTTGCTATGTGAACTGGAGAGGGAAACAGTGCTACAAATATTAATTTATGCATAGTTGCAACACATAATCATCTTTCAGCAGTTGAGACTCTAGAGAGAGTGCAGAGAAGAGCAACAAAGATGAGGCTAAAGCATATGAAGAACGGTTGCAAGAACTAGGCATGTGAAGAGAAGGTTCAGGGGTGACATGACAGCAGTTCCAATATTTGAGGGGCTGCCACAGAGAGGAGGGGGTCAAGCTATTTTCCAAGGCATCTGAAGGCCAGACAAGGAATAATGGATGGAAGGTGATCAAGGAGAAATTCAACCTAGAAATAAGGAGGAACTTTCTGACAGTGACAACAATCAACCAATGGAACAGAAGTTGCCTTCGGAAGTTCTGGGTGCTTCATCACGGGAGGCTACCACATTTATATAGTTGCCCATCGCATGTAGTGACTCTGGGTGGTTTAGACATTAAACCAATACAAACAGATAAAAGACCAATTAAAAATACAACCAAAATACATCAAGGTTTTTTTAAAAGTGGCAAAAAAAATTCACCCATACTGAGTCTGCATCCCAATTAATCATCTTGTAACCATCTTCCAGGTTCCCTTTATCATAGAATACCCAGGCCTATTGACAAAACCATGGTTTGAAGTCCTTCTTGAATACCAAGAGGGTTGAAGTCAGCCTCACTTTGGGCAAAGGATGTTCCATTTGGTGAAAACCATGGCATAAAATTTCATTCAGAAATCTCCTCTAATTCTAATTTTCAGATAAAGGCTCAAAGTACCTTTAGGAGGTACTTTGCAGGAACTGGGTATGTCTAGTTTAATGAAAAGAAGGACTAGAGGAGACATGATAGCAGTGTTCCAATATCTCAGGGGCTGCCCCAAAGAAGAGGGGGTCAAGCTATTCTCCAAAGCACCTGAGGGTAGAACAAGAAGCAATGGACGGAAACTAATCAAGGAGAGAAGCAACCTAGAACTAAGGAGAAATTTCCTGGCGGTTAGAACAATTAATAGTGGAACAGCTTGCCTCCAGAAGTTGTAAATGCTCCAACACTGGATGTTTTCAAGAAGATGTTGGATAACCATTTGTCTGAAGTGGTGTAGGGTTTCCTGCCTAAGCAGGGGGTTGGACTAGAAGACCTCCAAGGTCCCTTCCAACTCTATTATATTATATTATATTATATTACTAACACCGCATGATCATCTCCAATCGATGAATAATTAACAGCCAAAGCAAATAACGAATTATTAAACACACTAACATTTCTTCTGAATGTTTCTTAGCAATAAAATGAAACCAGGTGGCCAAAGAACAAGATGGCTGGACACCATCCAAGCTGACCCCAGCCAGAGCATAGAAGAACTCAAAGAGGTAATGCAAGATTGGAAGACGCGGAGACACCTGGCCCATAGAATCGCCAAGAGTCGGACACAACTGAATGGATAACATCGTCATCAACATTTCTTCCATAAGACCTAATGCAAACTATTTCTTGGTTCAACTGAATCTGCCAGCAAAGCAATCCAACCATTATCTTCAATGCAAATGGGGTGGGGGGGGCAATAAAATCCCACAACAATTGCATTCCTTCAGGTGTGCCTTTTCATACAGAATGCTAAATTATCTTATTATTTTTGTATGTTATTCCCCGTGGATATTGAATATTCGCTTGTATACAACTCGCAACCTCTCTCGCCGCTTTGTTACGATCTTGCTCTGATTCCCTGTTTCTTCTTTCCATCCGGCCTTTTGTCGAGAGTCGAGTAATGTTCTATTGTGCCTTTGGTTTTTCTCACCTCCCCCAACATATAGACACATTGTTTTTACAAATGCCACGACAATATCTTGCATTTGTCAAGTAAATAATTAAACATTCAAGGCAGCCTTAAAGGAGGTTGCGATAGAACAGATAAAAGAATTGAGAAATGTCAAAACTCGATGTGAGAAAAGGAAACACACCGAAGAAGGGATTTTGAAAGTTTTCCTCAAGAAAGGTTAATGTCTTAATCAGGTAAATTCAAAATGTTGGTTAGTGACCAACATAGCATTTTTTCCATCAATTCTTCATGGCACTGAAAAAAATGGCTTATGACATTTTCTCACATTTACAACAGTCTATAGAGATTCTCAATCATCCACAGTTGTCCCAAAGGTGCTTTTTTCCATTGGACTTTCTTGGTTTTTTCCTTGAAAACATTTTGCTTCTCATCCAGCTTCTTCAGGTCTAACTGACTGGAGGGGAATACAGGTAGTCCTTGACTTACGAGCATAATTGAGCTCAAAATTTCTGTTGCTAAGTGAGACAGTTGTTACGTGAGTTCTGCCTCATTTTACAACCTTTCTTGCCATGGCTGTTACATGAATCACTGCCGTTATTAAGTCAGTAACACAGCTGTTAAGTGAACCCGGCTTCCCCGGGTCACAAAATGTCCCAGGGTCATGTGACCTTGGGAAACTGCAACTGTCATAAGTATGAGTCAGTTGCCAAGCAGCTGAATTTTGATCACATGACCGTGGGGATGCTGCAATGATTATAATGTGAAAAATGACCATAAATCACATTTTTCAGCACCATTGTAACTTCAAACGTTCACTAGATGGATAGTTGTAAGTCGAAAACTACTTGTAGAAGGATCAAATCATTTTCAAAGGAAAAAAAAAAACACCATTTGATCCTTCCATCTTTCCATTCCCCTCCAGTCAGGTAGAATGGAAGAAGCTTCTTGGATGAGATGTGAAATGTTTTCAAAGAAAAACCAAGGAAGTCCAGCCACCTTTTGGAAAATTACGTGGCAGTGTCCTGTGGTTGTGATTTCAACACTTGGCAACCATTGTGCATTTACAACAGTTGTGGAATCCTCCTGTCATGTGGCCACCATTAGTGAGCTTCTCAGTTGGCTTCCGACAAGCAAAATCAATGGAGAAGCCAGTAGAGAAGGTCGCAAATTGAACGACAAGGCAGAACATTTTGGTTATTTTGGTCTCCAGAGTCCTCCCTATTTCAAAGCCCTCTTTTAATCTGAAGCTGAAATAATATTAAAGTATGCAGCATAAATAATTTCCTTCAATTATCAGGAAAGACATGAATTTTCAGGCCGATAGAGTTTTTAATCTTCAGGTTCCAAACTTAATAATTTACTTAGGTAAGAAAGACGTCGTCCTTTGCCTAGAAAATTAAAACATGTTTCTTCTTCTTCTTCTTCTTTATTTATTTTCAAGGGAGAACCTTCTACCAACACCCCGGCTGGGGGCAGAGGGAGGAAGAAACCAAGACTATATTGTAAATTGTGGGAATTATAACATGGTTGGCGACGGCGTAAGGGCGAGGGAAACGCTTGAAGTACCCAGTCACCTAGCTTCGTCGGACGGCACGAAAGATTGACAATCTATTATGAATGCTTCAGATGCCAGATAAATATTTCAATGCAAATAAATAAAGGATGGGAAAGTGTTTCCTCTCCTGAATGGATTTTTACAGCTGGCTGCGCACAATAGTTTGAAGACTGTTGGAGATTCTGGTCTCCCATCCAAGACTTGGCATTTCGCAAGTCTCTCTCCGCTCGGAAAACAACCAGGTTACACGGTGCATTCAATTTGGAGGTACAACAAAAGCAATTAATCGACCCCCCCGCTTCAGATGGAATGTAAAACCGATTCACAGAACATCACAACATTCATGGGTCGAGCGAAGCAGGCTGCGTTTGGTTTTGCATTCTCCAGTAATTTATTCTAAAATGTACCATTTGTGTCAAGGATAATAGTTTCCCTTTTGTGTGTGTGTGTGTTTTCCTTGGCTTCTTTTTGCTGTGAAGAAAGGGATGATCAGGACAACGTTGTTTCGGTGCCTGTCACAGCACTTTCCTGCAGATGTCCAGAATGAAATTAAGATGCGCAATCCGTGAATGGAACTCACTCGATGTAACTGTTTGATTACTCGTTGAGTAGAGCATTGATGAGTAGTGTCGTGAAAACAAAACAAACCAGTGGGGGTGGGGGGGAAAGAGAGAACAAGTTGCTTTGGGTTCAGTTATTGTTTCCTCTTCTCATTCCGTTAATATGGATATGCCCTAAACGAACAACATTATTTCGCTGATGAATGGGGTGATCTTAACCTTAAAACAAATCTAGAATGAGGCAGCTTTTTACAACTTGTGGCAATAAATAAAAACAAGTAAATAAAAACAAGACTGTCAGATCTTCCCAGTCAGGGCTCAATCTCGTTTAAATCAATTTTTTTTTCCAGAAAATTGTTGCGTATTTGCTGAAGCACTTTAAAGTATGGGAAGATGTAGTAACTGACATTTGCTTCTGGTTTCTGGCAAAACTTGCCCTAGTGAACAATGGGTTCATTTAACAACTGTGACATTCACTTTATGACCATGGCATTCACAATTCATGGACCTGTAATTTCAGGTCCGGTCATGTGGTGACCCACTTTATGACAATCACAACTTAATTGCCAGGTTCAATAATGTTCATAAGTGGAGGACTAGCCAATTCTCTCTGCATTTCATGCAGTTTCACCCTGATTTTCCTTTTGCATTTTCAGTTTACACGCACACGCACACAGTTAGAATGATATGCATGTTGTGGTTACTCCATTAAACCCATTGTAGGACCTTGCACAATACTTCAAATTACAAAGTAAGTACACAACAGAGCATTCAACAAGAGATTATGCACCCCAAAGTAGCCATGTTTAAAACTAGCCATGTTTAAAATGTTGCACAAAGGTAACCACTGGACTCTGATTGGCTTGGTTAGGTCTGGGATGCTTCTGCAGCGCCCGTAGCTTCCATTTGGGTTGCCAAGACAAATATTGTGAGTGTATCTGGTTCTCAGGGTCATGTTCAAGCATAATACTGACTATTTCCAATTTAATACGATACTGAAGTTAGGATTCTAATTATGGGCCTTTGATTATGTAGCTCTTGGGTTGCGGCTTGCAAGAAATGCCACATTGTAGATTTTGAGGAAAGCTTGACACAACCAAAAGCTTTTGGATGTCAAGAAGACTATTGTACTACTGTCAGAAATATCTCATCATCAAGCTTTACTTTCGATTGTTTGGCTACAGGCAAATAATTTTGCCAACATGAATATATTGTTACATCTACGGTTACTCCGAATGCAGGGGGGAGGTGGGAAAAAGATTGGAACTCTGTGGGAGGAGGGAAAACGACTTGTTAAATTTTTCTTTCTGTTTTTCTTTCTTCCTTCCTTCCTTCCTTCCTTCCTTCCTTCCTTCCTTCCTTCCTTCCTTCCTTCCTTCCTTCCTTCCTTCCTTCCCTTTCCTCCTTTCCTTTCCTTTCCTTTCCTTTCCTTTCCTTTCCTTTCCTTTCCTTTCCTTTCCTCCTTTCCTTTCCTTTCCTTTCCTTTCCTTTCCTCCCTCCCTCCCTCCCTCCCTTCCTTCCTTCCTTCCTTCCTTGATTTATCTGCCATCTATCTTGCAAATGCAACACTAGATGGAGTTTAAAAACAATACTTACATTTTTCTTTCTTCTCTTTCTTTTCTTTTCTTTCTTCTCTTTCTTTTCTTTTCTTTCTTTCTTTCTTTCTTTCTTTCTTTCTTTCTTTCTTTCTTTCTTTCTTTCTTTCTTTCTTTCTTTCTTTCTTTCTTTCTTTTTTTCTTTCTCATGTTTTCTCATTTAACACCACTTTTCCAAGAAGAAGGAGGTCATTCTTACTTTAAAAATAAAGGATGGGCTCCCTTCTTTACATTAATTTTTCATTAATAAGTGTTCTGCTAAGTGGTTAATCAATTGTGATAAATATTGCAGCAGGTTTTCTTATGGAAAGATATGGGCTGAGTTTTAAAGGAAGGAAGTAAAGTAAAATCAGGACCAAATTCAATATCAATTTGGCAAAGTCAAGTTTTGGAGCCTCAGTATCTTCCCAACATCAAAACTCACAATCCATGTGAAGGATTTCTATTAAATAACAAAAACCGGTTGGTTATGCATTGATTTTTTTTCTTTAAATAGTCATTCAAATATTTATTTTACATGTTGAGTCTGTTTCTTCTACATCTGGATAGTCGATCAGGAGACAAAAAGATTATGTTGGAGAAGAAAGAAGAAAGAAAATTATTTGTAGACAGCGTTATTTCTTTGGATCATGTTCAATAAGCCTTTTATTTTATTTATTTTTAATGAAGGGACACAAATCTAACTGGAGATTGTATGAACATAAACAGCGATAGCTAAATGGTAGATCCCTGGATATCTTGAAACAGTCTTTCAGAATGGCTCAAAGGTGAATTCCAAATAAACCTTTCCCAGTAACAAAAATGTTCTGCATTATGGCTTAATATGTTCCGAGTTCAGAGGAACATCAATTGAGAACTCAGATTTTAGTTTATGGAAATGTAACACCTCCACACTTCCCAACATGAAACTTGGTGTCAATGGGTATAACACTTCTACTGTATTTTGCTCTCCTGGACACATGGACCTTAGAGTTATCTGCAGAGATCAATAGGGCTACCAGATCCAGGCAGCAAAACTCCAAGTGCCCACTAGATGGCAGGAGAAAGCTAAAGTCTGCTGAATTTGTCTGCTCCCATCTAGTGGTGGCTTAGATTTTTGCAGCCCAGATCTAAGCCTTAAAGTAGCCGGCATTGGAGACATTGATGTTCTATATCTCCTTTGTGGTTGAGAACACTCATAATTTCTTAAAGGCCCAGTTGTCCAGAGTGATAGACTTCTCCAGGGTCATTAAACATTAAGTAACCACGCCAAAAACTCCCCGACTTCTCATGTCGTCTGTAAATTACCTTATTAAGAAGAAACAAAAGCCACCCAACGTCATCTGGCAGACAAACCTTACATTTCTTCTTCTTCTGCTGCTGCTGCTGCTGGGTCTACCACCCCTGATGACGCTCTGTGTCGCCTCTCCCAAAAGTGTAGCAATCAATGAAGATAATTATACGTAGAACTACTGACACGCTACGCCCCATTCAGAAGCTGCAACACAATCAGAACGTCAATTATTTAAACCGTAACTAACATAGCTCTGCATGTCTTTCCAGGGCTTAGACAGAACACGGAGCATTGTTAGAATGGCATAAAAGAGAAAATGAAATATTAATGGAAGGCAGCTTTGTTCTCAGCACAGCAAGACCGAGGTGGTTGTAAAAACTGGATTCCTGCAGTTGCTACAGCTTTAATTAGGAAGGTCACTATCTCCCTACCCTTCCTTGGGTTCTTTTAATTTCCACCGAGGAAAACGGCGTCTGCATTTTATTGAACACCCTTGGATTTTTATTTTTAGAAATCAAAACAGCAACATTTCTTGGCATCTGTTGTGAGTTCTAGGTGTTATTTGCTCTTTAGAGATAAAGCTCTTTCTATAGCTTTAAAATAAAAGAGGAGGCAAATTTATTCGTATTGGGAGAACCTGCTCTACAGGGATATTGTAGTCGGAAGAAGAAGAAGAAGAAAAATCTTTACAACCCCAATGCTTGAATCCACTTAAGGTCAAAAAATATAGAATAGATATTATACATCAGCTATGCTGGATGGATATAAAAACAGGTTTTAACCATTTCTCTGCTAGGATTCTCTTTGTTCAAGGCAGCAAACAATAGAATGTCAATGAGATACCAGAATGTTTGACTTAAATAGGGGTCCCCATCATACGAGCGATGGGCTTCAGGATGAGATCTAGATCCCAAAGGTGCTTTTTCAAAAGGCAACTGGACTTTCTTTGTTTTTCCTTGAAGACATTTCGCTTCTCGTCCAAGAAGCTTCTTCAGTTCAGACTGAATGTGACTGAATTCTGATCGATGCCAGAACTGAAGAAGCTTGTTGGATGAGAAGTGAAACGTCTTCAAGGAAAAAACAAAGGAAGTCCAAAAGTTGTCTTTTGAAAAAGCACCTTTGGGACTTGTCTCTAATTTTCACCCGGATCCGAGACTGCATTTCCCTAGAAATAATCTGTGAGGTTTCATACCTGCAAATATTTCTTAACTATAGATGGAGGTGCATTTGACACAGAATATCAACTCTGGAAATATATACACAGGTGACACACATGGCTTCAGGATGAGATCTCGGTCCCAAAGCTGCTTTTTCAAAAAGGCAACTGGACTTCCTTTGTTTTTCCTTGAAGAGGTTTCGCTTCTCATCCAAGAAGCTTCTTCAGTTCAGACTGAAGGTCTTCAAGGAAAAGCAAAGAAAGCCCAGTTGCTTTTTTGAAAAAGCACCTTCGGGACAACCATGACCTGGATGACTGAGAATTTCCATGGATGAGATCTAGGATGAGCTAAGACATTCACTGCTGATATGTTTCATTGCTGAAAGAGGGCAGTGAATGGTCGAAACATTGCTGGTTACTGGTCACCCTGGTTACTGGCTCAGCAGTTAAGATGCTGGGCTTCTCGGTTGGAAAGCCGGCAGCCCAGGTTCGAGACCCGAGCTTCATGTGACGAGGTGATCTCCCGTCCTCGCCTCAGCTCCTGCCAACCTAGCAGTTCGAAAGCATGCAAATGCGAGTAGATAAATAGGTAGCACTTTGGAGGGAAGATAACAGCATTCTGTGATGTCATGCAGGCCACACGACCATGGAAATGTCTTCAGACAGAGCTGGCTCAATTGCCTTGAAACAGAGATGAGCCTAGAGTCAGCAACAACTAGCAGAATAAAATCTGCAGGGACTTCTTTGTCTTTACTCCAGATAACAGATGCTGGTGCTTTTTCTTAATTCTATAGCCCTTCGCCATTTTGGTAGTTACTTCTCTTTTGATGCAAACCAAAAGACATCACAACTAACCAGAGGTGGGTTCCTCCCGGTTCGCACCGGTTCTATAGAACTGGTAGTAAACCGGTGGTGACGTCACGGAGCCGGTTCTGTCGGTGCCGGTCCGTGGACGCTGCCATCTTTTTGGGGGACTTTTTTAATTTATTTATTTATTTTTTTTGGAATTTTTTGCTGGTTTTTGCTTCTGCACATGTGCAGAAGCCGAGTTTTCTGCACTGCACATGCGCCGCCATCTTGTTTTTTGCTTTTTTTGCTTTTTTTGCTTTTTTTTTTTGCTTCTGCACATGCGCAGAAGCCGAGGTTTTGGCACTGCACATGCGCGACTGCACGTGCAAAGCGCACGTGCGCCTGCACGGCGCAGCCACACGTCACACAATGCGCACGCAGCCACATGGCGTGGGAGGAAGCAAACCGGCGGCGAGGTAAGTTAGAACCCACCCCTGCAACTAACTCAGCTCAGATGCTACAGACATTGAGTATATTAAAATAATATATGGTATAACCACAATTTTTGGTTTCAGCATAGCATTTAAGCATTTTGGCATATCTATCTACAATCAAGATTCTTTTTTTAAAAAAACCCCATATGAATGTATGGTATTTCGGAGGACTGTGTGGCGTATTTAAAAATAATAATTTGCACTTTGAAAAATAGATTAGCATACGAAAAGCTCTCAGATACTTCATGATTGTGACATCTATTAAAAACAGTCACATTTGAAAAACAGGGAAGTACAATTAGAACTAAATTGTTCCCGCTCTAGGCTTTCATAAAATGAAACATAGACAATCAGATTTCAGGACAATAGAAGACAAGTTAGCTCTAATTTGACTATGGATAGTTTAACCACATTCCTGTTAGTCATTTTCTAATATAATCATCTATGTAATTACATTTGATTTTTAGCAGTCCTTGGGAGAGAATGTTCTTAATTTATTGACCTTCCAAAATGTAATTTATTATTTTTTGCACGTATTTGTAGGAATGAATTAGATTTCCATGGCAAAAGACAATTTACAGCTTTCAGGGTTTTTTATACTTCTTGTAGTAAATATATAGATTAGCAAAAGTTATTCTGTTATCTGTTTAGTAGAGCTGTGGTTTTTCCCCACCCCTCTTCCTTCCAACTGAAAGAGAAAAAGGAACATTTCTGATGTTGTCATCCAGAGAACATTCCTGATCACTCTGAAGAAATGGTTCTTCTTGATTCTTCGATGATTCTAGTACTCTGATTCGTCACACAAACGATACACATTGTGTCATTTGGAGCAACTGCATATGACAGAAGCACATTTGCATTATATGTGAAGCCATGAATCATGTGACATCACTTCTCCTCCCTTCCAGGGGTAACCAGTTGACCAAGAAAGACTTGTTATTGTTGTTAGTCGCGAAGTCGTGTCCGACCCATCGCGACCCCATGGACAACGTTCCTCCAGGCCTTCCTGTCCTCTACCATCCCTCGGAGTCCATTTAAGCTCGCTTAAAGACTACAGGTCCCTTAATAGAGAAACAGCTTGGATTTGAACAGGTGTGAAAGGTTTTCAAATGACTTAAAATTCTGAATCATTAGTTGTGTCTCACCAATACCTCGATTGGCTGTTGAAAAAAATCCACACCACGCCTGTCATTGAAGCAGGCGATCTCCCCCAGTGCAAATAAATTGTATGGAAAATAAAGGATGGATGAAACAAGAGACTAAGGGGCAGAATTTGAATGCCCCTTAAAGCTTTTAATTAACATTCTCTGAAAAGGAGCCTCTTCTCCCAAGCAAGTAATAAGAAGCCAGAGGATGGAAGCTTTGTGGATGCTCAGTTCCTGCCTGCACTCTAAGTAACTGAGAAAAGACTAATCAGGATTGTTTTAAAGCCTTTTTTTCCTCTTTGCCAAGCTTCAATCTCTCATTAGTTCACTCTTAGCTGGCATCATTGTCTGGTTAGTGTTTGAAAATCACCAAAGGAACCAAGATTTCCCTTAATCCCCCCTCAAAGGCAATGCTTTTGAAAAATGCCATTTCCATGCAAGAGAGCTGGAAGACTGGCCCTGCTCAATTCCACAAACACACACACAGAAATACACAGACACTCACATACACACCTCTCTTTGGTCTTCAGAACAACTATTTTGGATTTGTTAGCTTTGGGAAGCATGCTGAATTAAAGACCACCCAACCTAAAGCATGGCTGGCAGGGGAATTCTGGGAGTTGAAGTCCACAGGTCATACAGTTGCCATGTTGGACACTCCTGCTGACAAAATAATGGCTTGTAGACTTATATCTTCTCCAAACACAAACACACACACACACACACACACACACACACACACACACACACGAACACAATGGTTGGACACCCTTGCTGTCTGGGGAATTCTGGGAGTTGAAGTCCACAAGTCTTAACGTTGCCAAGGTTGGACACCCCTGTTGTACAGCAAATGCAAGCCACGGAAATGTTTCAATTATAGTTTGTTTGTTTTTAATTCTACCGCCAATGCATCGACTAACTAGGCAATGACATAGCTTTGGCGGGATCAGTTAGAGGGAAATTCTCACACATTGGTTGGTATTGCGTGACTTCAGACTTTGCTGTTCACAAAGGGGGGAAAAATGCAAGCTCATCTAAATATATCTACAGAGACATCCAGCCAGCAACCTTGAAGACGGCACATTTTTAAAGAAGGGGTGGAGGAGGAAACCCCAACATTGTTCTACGAGTCTTGAAATCAAAAAGCTGCCCAATTTCCAAATTAATGTATAACAATGCTGCATATCAGGAGGTTACTCTAAAGAGAGTCTGTGGGAGTTTACAGCTAATGAGACTCAGCAGTGGCTTCTGACAGCATGCTTATGTCTTGCCAGATCTTGTCCTCATGCCCTCTAAGATAGGCAAGGTCAAGAAAGAAGCTCAGTGGGGATCCCAGAAACATTCTTCATCGTAAGAGGGTAAAATAACATCATCTCAAAAGCTCTTTGTTTCTTTTTTTTGCCCCACCTTATACTAAACGAAATCTTATTTTGAGTTTCTTTCCCACACTTTTCTATTTCTCAGGGCGGTGTAATCTTTTTCAAAGCTCCCCTTTAATCATAGGATCACAAGGCTAGAAGGGACCTTGGAGGTCTTCTAGTCCAACCCTCTGCCCAAGGCAGGAGTCCTTATGCCATCCTAGACAAATGGTTATCCAATCTTTTGTTGGAAAGTGCCAGTGTTGGAGCACCCACAACTTCTGGAGGCAACTTGTTCCATTGATTAATTGTTCTCATTGTCAGGACATTTCTCCATAGTTCTAGGTTGCTTCTCTCCTTGGTTAGTTTCCACCCATTGCTTCTTGTCCTGCCCTGTGGTCCAATGATCGTTCACATCAAAACAATGAACCAATAATACATAATTCTACTATCTTTTAAAAAGAGTTTCTTATACAGAGGTGGGCAGTGAGCTGTAATCCAATGAACCTCTAACAATTGTTATTTACTTATTTAATTCCTGTACTTAAATTTAGGTCTAGAGTTTATCCAAGTCTATTCTTCTTTTTGGATGATGTCCAAAATGTTTCTCAAAATATTTTTATACATTACCAAAAAAAAAACAAATAAAGATACACATAGAAGCTAGCAAAGATAACTTTATGGTCACTGTACAGTAATAGAACTAGAAATGAATTGATCTGGTGCATTTTCTCACAATATGGTGTCTTCCCCATATACCGACCAACCATTCCTGTTGCTTTCCTTCCCCGCTTCTTCCTGACGATCACATACATCATTAATTGAGAGTCCCTCATTAAACTTTCTACATCTCCTGATAGAAAAGAACAAGAATGAAAATCCTGGCATTTTTTTAAAAAAAAACTGCCTGGGAAAGTTGATGGGATAAATAAACAACAGAACCAATATCATCAAGGAATACAAAAACGGAGGGAGGCATCTTGTCTTGATCAGACACCAGCAAGAAATAAAGCTTTCTGATCGAAAACCTGATTAAAATTGCACAAAGAAATCATTACTGGGGAAGAGAGAGAAAAAACACCATACTGAAAAGCTGAGAGGGGGGGGGAGGAGAGGGGGGGAGGGAGAGAGAGGAGAGAGAGAGAGAGAGTGAGGAGAGAGAGAGAACGGAATGGAATGGAATGGAATGGAATTCAGCAAGGTTTCTCTTCCCTACCACAATTTGCTCTTCTAGCACAGAGAGAGAGACAGAGAGAGAAGAGAGAGAGAGAGAGAGAGAGAGAGAGAGAGAGGGAGGGGAAGGGGGGGGAAGGAGAGAGAGGG
>QLTV01000572.1:313605-330984 GCA_003457575.1 Thermophis baileyi
AGACAGACAGACAGACAGACAGACAGACAGACAGACAGACAGACAGACTGACTGACTGACTGACTGACTGACTGACTGACTTTGACTTCTTTGGATTGCAGTGGACATTCTTGTCTTCAGCAAGGACTCTAAGATGTCTGAAAATCTTATGCCAAGAATCAAAGACTGAGCATTTGTAGAACTAAGTGGCCAAAGTATGAAATCTCACCTATACTGAATTGCTTCCCAAGAAGATAACTTCTAAAATATGAACTGGACTCATGAAGACCAAAAAAGGAAGTTTAAGTAGCAGCTTTCCTGCTCAACAGCACCACCTGCCAGATTAATTTAGGTACACCCAAATTCAGGAGGTCAGATGACCAATGGAGGAGAGTATCTATGATTGTGTTGGTCTTGGAAAAGGGACAAGGATGATGATTCCTGTCCCAAACCTAAACATGCCTGCCTAGTGGTGCCCATGAAGTTGCTGTCCCACAAGACAAAAGTTAATGGGGAGAAGATTTTTCATTGTAAGAAGGTCTGAAATTGAGGACCAGATGATCAAGTTTCAACATGGACCTTTACATGGAGAGGGAAGGAAAGAACAGTCTGCTGTTGGGAAGCATCGTACATTTGCATTTGTAAGACCTTAAGCATGATGAACTAAGTTTTAGAAGGATAAATAAAACCATGAGAGCATTTGAAAACACCATAATTTTGGTCTTTCAACAAGAAGGGCTTAGTAAGGTTAGGAGGCACTTGAAGTCCACAATGATTTACATCCTGTGAGCTGGAATGCAACATTAAACACGGTCTTCCCTTCCAAGTTCATCTTGTCATCCATAGATAAATATAAATTAGAACAAACCAAAATAAATGGGTGGGTACCAAGAATCCATAAAACAACTGACCATAATGGAAGACCTGGTCTCTCAATTCAATAGCAAAAACAGCCCATTACTTGGTTTAAATGACTGGTTGGGCTGGAATGAAATATTATGGGACAGGAGCGTTCATCGAGTATGATACAAACAAGTCAAAAAATAGTCAGGGTACAGCCACATAAAACAGAACACTGACCAAATGTAAGGATAAACTGGTTGCTCTCTCATGTTTTTGGATTCCTCTTATTATAGGATGCAAATCTCAGCAATGTCCCTTAGGAAGAGAAAAAGTCTTGTTTGTTAGATGTGCCAGGTTAAAGAAAAATTAAAAATAAAAAGAAACCTAACAAAAATGAAGATATCTGAAGATAGAATGTTAGGAAGGTGCAGAAAATAGGAGGAGGAAGGTGTGTTGGATATGTATGCCGCCTTGAGTTACTTGTAAAATGAATGGAAGGAAGGAAGGAAGGAAGGAAGGAAGGAAGGAAGGAAGGAAGGGAAGGAAAGAGTAAAAATAGTACACTCCCATTTTAGATGGAAAAAGTCACTTCCTGTATTCCTATGTTACAATTGGATTCACAGGATGTTGCAAATTTAACGTGCAAGCTGTTTACAAAAAAGTTTATATTTGGAACACCCAACCTGAGAGGTCTATCAAATAAGATAGATATGCTAGCTCATCTCCCATAATCCCCAAGCAGCATGTTCTTGACTGGGAATTATGGGAGATGAAGTTCAACATACCAACAGATAGAGAATGTTGGCTTAGAATGAGCACTAGGTTTGCATAATTAAGGTGTTCTTTTCCCCAAGGTGGTATCTACAATGCAAGCACTGTACATTTGTGCAAATAAAACAAAAACTTTAAAATGCATTGCAGCCATGCAATGAGGGCAGAAAGAACCACAGAAAGCAAAGTGTTTTTACATAATACATTTATGTATCCTTCCACAATCTATTTAGAAGAATAGATTTCGGAGAAGGAAATTCATTCTTACGAAATGTTATTTTTATTGAAGAAAACCAAATTTCCTTTGTTACAGATAATTGAACCAGTCTATTGATTTCCCAACATCCTATCCTAGGTTTACAGTGAATGAATAAAAACACATTTCAAATTCCACAAACATTGTGGTATGTCTTCCCAACTTATTGCATTAATTATCATGGTACTCTGAAATGCAATAATGAATTGAAAGGGAAAAAGAAAAGGAGGAAAAATATAATCCCTCTAATAAAAGGATGCACATCAATCTTGTTCGAGATTCTTAAAACTGGAGGCAGATTTTGAACCCCTTCACTGGCTTGTATGTTTGCCCTCTTTCCCTACCCCACATCACCCCCTCCAGTGCCATAAACTTCAAGCCAATTCAACAGCTAAACATTGATCCAGCAGGTGGCATTGTTGTCTTCTATCACTTGGTACCTCTTGAAAAGGTTCAGTGGGCAAGCAGACTCACCAAAGTGGTGTAACAGAATAGCATAGTTGGAAGAGAGCTTGGGGTCTTCTAGTCCAGCCCCCTGCTCAGCCAGGAGACCCCATACCATTCCAGACAAGTGGCTGTCCAGTCTTTGCTTAAAAACCTCCAGTGTTGGAGAACCCACAACTTCTGGAGGCAAGCCGTTCCACTGGTTCATTGTTCTCACTATCAGGAAATTTCTCCTTAGTTCTAGGATTGCTTGTCTCCTTGATTAGTTTCCATCCTTGTCCTGCCTTCAGGTGCTTTGAAGACTAGGCTAACGCCCTCTTCCAATGGTGGTTTTTCAAGAGGCAACTGGACTTTCTGTTTTTCTTTTCTTTGAAAACATTTTGCTTTTCATCCAAGAAGCTTCTTCATCTCTGACTAGATGGTAGGGAAGATCTTTGGAAAACAAACAAACAGAAAGTCCAGTTGCCTCTTGAAAAAGCACCTTTGGGACAACCATGACCTGGATGACTGAGAATCTCCATAGACAACTAATGCCCTCTTCTTTGTGGTCTTGACTCAATTGTCCAATTGTATTGTTTCTCCTGCCTAGATAGGTTTTATGTTTCTCAAACAGAGAGATTACAAATCAGTGCACTGTTATGTTTGTACCACTACATCCCCCCCCAAAAAACACAGTTTCTTGGAGGGACAGTTGTTTGTGGCAATGGGTAGAGAATGAATCACTGATTGACTATTCTAATTACTCAGCTCACTGCAGCAATAACAATTAAAGCTATGGGAGAAAGGAAACCTACTTGGATGCAAAATAGCTCTCTCATTAATTTAGCAGCCCTAGTATGTTCCCTGTCGACCCATAATGCAGTTTTAGGAAGTAAGCCAAATAAGATAAATGAGGTTGAATTTGGGGCACGAAACAACAACGGAATTAGTAGCAGAAACCAATAAACATATTGGTGAGCTGTTGCTTTGATGGATTAATTTTATTCTATTTTTTTTTTCCTCAGAAGGTAGAACTTTCTTTAGATCAGCTTTAGGCTGACTTCTATTTCATCATCTACAATTTTCACAAGGGCTGATTATTGCCAAAGGAATTCCTCTATCTTTTCTTCCCCCTTTAGTTGAAGAAAAATCTTGAAAAATTCATGGAAAGGGGACGAGTTCTCATTTAATGAAATTCTCCTTGGTGGAGACTTGTGTCCTTGTACTTATTTAAAAACAAGGTGATCAATGACCATAATGATGGAGGAGAGGACCAGGCTAACCTTGAGGGAGGGGTCAAACATGTCATCAGTCTCAAATCCCTTTATTCCCACAAGAGATCTAAGTCCACCTTGAATTCCATTGACTGTTATCTACTGCCAGTTTGCTTTGATCTGTCAGCCCCAGCCCTCCAACGGTACCTGGGGCTGCCATTTGTGTGGGGATCGCCGTTCCGTTCCGTTGCTGAGCACTGTCGCCTTATGTCTGCACTGTCCGCTGCGCGCTGAGGCATGCCTTTCTCCCAGTCGACTACAGATGACGTCAAGGGCATGCGCTGAAGCCATTGTCTCACCGGCCACTGTAGGACACAGTGGAGCAGCACAGAACAGCCGAGAAGGAGCTGGAGCGGCTTGCGATGAAATGGGGAGGGAGAGGGAGCCTACAGGGTAATTGAGTAATTGAGTAATTGCACTGGGGTGAAGCTGTATGCTACTTAAAGGTGGATGGGGAGCACGTTGCATTAGCTCCAACAAAGTTTCCTTTCTGTACAACTTTAAGGTGATCAGTTAGTACCGATGTCGGGATAAACAAACTTGGTTACTGCTTTTTGCGTGCTGAGTTTTCTTTTCCCAAACCCTACGGAACCTGACATGATCGTTAGAAGTCCAGCTTCTTGTAGAGAGCTTAAGGTTGCAATAAACCTTTATCTTCATTTGAATTGCCTGGACTCCTGATTTTCCATGCTTGACAAATAAAGATTTGATTGGTTGAAGGTGGAAGAAGGATTGAATTGAAGCTTCCTGAAGAAGTCCTACAATCAAGAAATGGCTAAAGAAAATCTTTTTTCTTGGAAAAAGTCAAATGAAACACTCACCTCACTTCTCTAACTGACATAACTTTGTAAAACATGTAAGAAGCACATTTGGAACCAATTCCATTAACTAATCTCAGATTCCTGGGGATGCTCCAGAAAGCACTGAGGAATGTTTAATGTTCTTGTTGAATTCACACAGAGATGTATACACATGGACAAAAGTTTTTTAAATGGGGGGGGGAGCATTTAAACTTCTCAAAAAGCTCCCATGTGTTCTGACCCAGCTCCCCAAATGTGACAAACCTTCTGACGTGAACTCAAAAGATTCCTTTATTAGGAGTGCCGGCAGCCCCGGCAAAAAGTTTCTCTCGCAGGCCAACAAGTCCGGCCGGCTGGAAGATGAATAGTTTTCTGCCACATCTATTCATCTCCACCCCCCTGCCTTTTATCCCCAGAGCTAGGGTGGGGCCTCCCTAGCAGCGGTGGCTCTTCCATCCCAAGGATCGGCCCACAGATTTCCATTGCTCTCCTCTCCTCTGCCTTCTGTGCATCCACGTGTCAGGCACTGGACCCAGCTGTTCCGCCTCTTCCTCATCAGCCACCTCCAGACCTGGGGGCTGTTGACTCTCCATCTGAGGGTTGACGGACAGCCCAGGCTCTGCCTCTGTCTCTCTCTCTGCCAGCTCCATTCCTTCTTCCCCCTCGGAGTTCCCAGTTTGCCCTGATGCTGACCCTGACTCCCATGTCTCCTCCTCCTCCTCTGATTCAGCTGCTGAAGGGGCCGGCGGCCGACAGGCCACAACACCATGGTTATGCTATAGATGCAATCCTCACAATCAGAAAAATGAAGAACACAAGCTAAACATTCTCTTAGGCTGCACTAAGGCTGTGCAATGCTTTAGAAATAATTTGCAAATATGTTTCAGAGTACACGGCATGTGAATGCAGCACCATTTGGTACTCTTTAAGGTAGTCACATCTTTTCCCAAGGTTCCATGGCAGCTGCAAAGGTCAGCCACCTGATCTTCCATAAAAGATGCAGCTGCTTTAAAAAGATATGGAAAGCTGCTAGGTTCATATGCTCAGAAATGCCTTTTCTAAATCACTCCTCAAGATCTGGGTCACCGCAGTGATCTTAGACATGATAGAGAAGAAATGTAATTGGATGCTTCTGGGTACCAGGTTTCTTTGCTCTCCCCATTGGTAAGAGTTCAACCTAGCTCAATACCATACCTATCAGAGAAGCAAAACTTGAGCTCTCAGGTCCAGGTTTGACTATCAAAACCCTTTCTATGAAGCCACTAACTGAACAGTAATCTGTAATGTGACAGAGTGAAAATTGATTACATACAGGGGAAGTAATCATATTAATTCAATTTATTTTTAATTACATTTAAATGAAGTGATGTCAAGGGTCCGGTTGTCATGACTCTGCTCATTTCACTGTCCCGATCCCACTTTCTCTGGCAAGGAGTTGCATGTTGTGTCTCACAATGATAGAGACTTCCCAAAGTAGTTGTTTCTTGTTCTACCCAGGTCTGAGAGTTGGTGCCCATGGAGGAGGAGCTGGTGGGATGGACTACAGTGAAGTGGCAGTTTCCTAGGAAGGAAGGAGCATGTTCCAGAAAAAAAGGGGTGAGACAAGAGGCAGCCGAGCCCAGAACTGGAGAGGAGACAGAGGAAGAGATTTAGGAAAGCCACTCCCTAGAATCCCCCACTGTATATTCTTTACTTGAGACTAGTAAAAGTTTACTCTGGCAAGAGTCTGTCTGTTATGTGTTAAGCAAAAAAGAGCTGAACTCTGGCTGACTTTTTTCCACATCGTTCTTGGGCTTAGCCTCACACCAGCAATATCAGTGATTGAATTTGGGGGGCGGGGGAATGTCCACCTGCAGGAGCAGAGGGGGAAGATTTGGTCCACTCAGAGCTTTCCCAGGAAGAGACCTGGATCAAAATACTGCACAATCCTGAACTGGATGGAGAAGCAAGGAAGAGGTTCAGGATAGCCACACCTGTCCATTAGGTGTAAGCAAATAAAGCATTGGACTCGATTGGTTTTTCAGTGTCTCGCCTCTGGCCTTTTGATGGATAGGCTTCCTCTAAAGCTTGCTTGCTTATTTGTTTATTTGTTTATTATTTTTTATTATTATTATTTTTTGTTTGTTTGTTTATTTAATTTGTTTAAATCCCATCTCACAGTTTCTGGGCTTTGGCCGGATAGGCTTCCTCTAAAGCTAGCTGGCTGGCTTTTTATATATTTTATTTTATTTTATTAAGATTATCATGGAGAAAATCTATCTACATTGATGGCACGTAATCAATCAATCAATCAATCAATCAATCATAAAGCTTTCCATTAAAACATGATTGCCCTGTTAGAGCCTGAAGCAAAGAGAGAACATGAAATAATGATTGTTTTAACGACTGATCAGTATGCAGCCCACTATGTAGCTATAGACAACTGAAAATTTTAATTTATTTTTAAATTTCTTTATTAGATTTATATCTTGTCTTTTGTTCAATAAATAAATAGTTATCCTGTTTTTTTATTTTTTTTTATTTTTTATTTTATTTTATTTTATTATTTTATTTTATTATTTTATTTTATTATTTTATTTTATTTATTTTATTTATTTTATTTATTATTTTATTTTATTTTATTTATTATTTTATTATTTATTTATTTATTTATTATTTATTTTATTATTTATTTTATTATTTATTTATTTTATTATTTTATTATTTATTTATTTATTTATTCTCCCATCTTACCGCGAGGCCCAGCCTTTCCCTGTATAAAGCTTGTTGGGGCCCAGCCGTTTTCCCTTATAAAACTAAAGCAGAAATTGTGCACTTAAAGAAACAAAATAAATAAATCTAAACCACCCCATAGAGGCCTGCACGCTGAGGGAGGGAAACGGCAACGCGGGGAAAATTACACATTAGCCCTCTCCCTTATGAGAAAGGCTGTCATCTTTCAGCAGCCGGCGATCCATTAATCATCCGACAATCGTTCATCCAGTTCTTTCATTGAGACATTAAACTGTGGCCCTTTCTGTCTGTCACCGTTGATCATCCAGATGGAAATTAGAAATCCCAGAGCATTTTCTAGATAAATAAATAAATAAATGAAGGGCCAGCCTGGTGACCCTCAACCATTTGAAAGAGAAAGAAGGGGGTGATAGGGGGGAAGAGTTTCCATTGTCCACAGCTGTGTGGGGAGCTCCTGTTAAAGTCCAAAGGCATCACATTTATTGGTGATATATATATATTTTCATGCCTCAGCGGTGATGAGGGTACTCTGAGATTCCCCCGACGCTGAAGGGCGCGAGGTAAAATCATAATCTATAATCATTTGTATTTACACACTGTGGACAGATAATCTGACAAAAATTAAGACGTACACCTGAGATTCATTTGAAGGGATTTTTCATCATCAGCAAAGCAATCTGTCTCATGTATTCAGCCTGGTCAGGGGACAGCCCATAATAGAAACAGCTGTACGTTGCAAAATAACCATCAGAAGCTGGAAAGGAGAGCTAAATGAAGATGCCGACCAGGGACTGGGAGCAAGGCGGTGCAATCGCTAAGCAGGGTTTATGGTTGAGGAGGTGATAAAGGGAACACAAAAGAAGGCAGGTTCACAACTTGTGGGGGGCAATGACTTTTGTGGTGAGATAACTGAAACATGGTAAGCCAGGCACGAGGTCAAGGCTTCAAAAAAAATGACTGGAACTCTACTCTATTGGCAGACATGTCACTAGAAGGCAAAATCACAAAACTGCATCTCATTTATTTTGGCCATGTTATACAGGGGAATTCACTGGAGAAAGCAATTTTGATTGGAAGAGTCAGCAGTAAAAGGAAACCAGGCCGTCAAAGAGTACAATAGCTGGACACCATCAAAGCTGACACCAACACCAGAACATGTTGTTGTTGTTGTTAGTTGCAAAGTTGTGTTCGACCCATCGTGACCCCATGGACAATGTTCCTCCAGGCCTTCCTGTCCTCTACCATCTTCTGGAGTCCATTTAAGCTCACGCTTACTGCTTCAGTGACTCCATCCAGCCATCTCATTCTCTGTCGTCCCCTTCTTCTTTTGCCCTCAATCGTTCCCAGCATTAGGCTCTTCTCCAGTGAGTCCTTCCTTTTCATTAGGTGGCCAAAGTATTTGAGTTTCATCTTCAGGATCTGGCCTTCTAAAGAGCAGTCAGGGTTGATCTCCTCTAGGATTGACCGGTTTGATCACCTTGCAGTCCAAGGGACTCGCAGGAGTCTTCTCCAGCACCATAGTTCAAAGGCCTCAATTCTTTGGCGCTCAGCCTTTCTTATGGTCCAACTTTCACAGCCATACATTGCAACTGGGAAAACCATAGCCTTGACTATACGCAGTTTTGTTGGCAGGGTGATGTCTCTGCTTTTTAGTATGCTAACCAGAACATAGAACAACTCAAAGAAGCAGTGCAAGATTGGAAGACATGGAGAGACTTGGCCCATAGAATTGCTAAGAATTGGACATGACTGAATGGATAGCATCATCATTATCAACTGTAATGGAATGTAGTCTGGATTCCCAGGAGGGAGAACATTCTGGAGGATTAAGGGGCAACTCAGTTCACATAGCTTGTGTGAGAGAAAGAGGGTGAAGATGATCTCTCTATAATACTTCCCAGAGTATGTGTGTCATGTAGGTAGTGGTCCGGTTCAGTTTGGCAAGATTCTGTCTACAGGTGTGGAATAGTAATAATACAAATCTGCTTGGAAGAATCACTGTGTGTCTTGGCTTCTGGAGCCTGACAATAATTGAAATTTGGAAACCTGAAAGAGATACTTTCTCCCACATCCAAAAATCTTTCTTTCTCACCCACTCTTCCTTTTTCTTGCAGTGCTAAGAGAGAAAACCCCAGTTCCTTCTAGTACTGATCATATTGCCTAGCTGGGTAATGAAATGTCTGCTGGAAAACAACCAGAGAGAACCAAAGGCCCCACAATCCTCCTCCTCATTGTCTCCACTTCCTCAGAGTCCTGTGAAAAAAGAAAGTGGAACCTCCTTTTACCGGTCCACAATAGAAAGCGTCCTCACTCATTGCATCACGGTATGGTATGCCGGCTTGACAGCCGTGGATAGAAAGACATTACAGAGGGTGGTGAGCACAGCGCAAAACATCGTGGGCTGTCCCCTGATACCACTAGATGACATCGCTAGGGCTTGCTGCCTTAGAAGAGTGAGGAAAATCCTCAGGGACGACTCACACCCTGGTCAGCACTTCTTTACCCTCCTACCATCAGGCCGAAGAACAGTTTTTATCCGTGCGCTGTCAGACTCCTGAATGAAAAATAACTACAACAACATAATACGATTGACTTGCGGGGCTGGTGCGACGTGCAATAAGTTCATACGGTGCAATAGGATTGGGTGTTTGTTAGCAGGATTCACTGGGATAGGGATTTTCTGTCTTTCACTGTGAGTTGTATTGTGTTGGGGGGGGTGCACGAAGGGAGGCTCAGCCAATCTCATACTACACATGTTGTACTCTGACAATAAAGGTTTGAATTGAATTGGAGTCCACAAACTCTACTCCCTTCTAGTATTGATGATGTTACCTAGTTTGGCTAATGAAATGTCCGCAAGAAAACAACCAAGCTCAGAGAGCACGAAGGACGCCTCCTTTCAATCCTGAGCAACAAATATTTTCCTTTATGCTTCACCTTTCACTATTTCTAAGCTTTAGCTTAGTTCTTGCGCAAAGCAATGCAGTCCCAGCAACCATTTTACTGGAGAAGGTCCAAAATACAAGATGAAGGCAGGAATCGAATCCGTTGGGAACCAGCATGAGGCGGCCTACTTTGGTCTCAAAGGCTGGTCCTGCTTTACGTCTGTTCAGCTTTGGTCTTAGTGCAAATAACCTATGCTGGCTTTACATTGAAGTGAAAACAGGCCCACTCCATCCTGTTTGATACATTGTTGTTTGGTTTGATTTATACGTTCAGGCGCCAGAGGTACCTGCTCTCAATTTTCCTGCAATTAAAAAGGGCGAGCCAGGGAAGTTGACAAATCGTCCTCCGTTTGGCTACCGCTCTTATCCCGTGGATATCTTTTTAAACTAATTCATCCATTGTTAACACCGGCGGTTTTGGCTTGATAAATCAAGGAAGACCTAAAAGGGCTGGGAGCAGATTACAGGGTCATCTCTCACACACACTAGACTTGCACAACTTTACATTTTATCCAACAGCTGTGTAAATGTATTGGCGGGGCTAATCCCGATGCAAAACATTCGGATTTTTTTTTTTTTTTTAAAAGAAATCAGGTGGAGGAAGAAGCTGCATTACAATAAATCACTGCCAAGTGAAGGTTGATCTTTGTATTTCTACAAGGTGCTGTGGTTGTAGCACCACGGACAAACACGGTTTTTCATTGGGTGCTTTAATTTGTATTGGAAAAGAAGACAGATCCATAAGCTCAGAATAAAAGATTGGCGGAATATACTTCAAATGTTGTAGCACCACCATAACCATCATCACCACAAGGTTAAAAACTTTGACTTTGTTCCAGAGTGCATTTGCATTATGCTGATGCCCATGTCCTTTGGAGAGGAGATGTTGAATTCACCTATCCTCAGGAATGTTCTTATTTATTTGTCCATGCTACTTCCACAGAGGGCTGTTAGATGGTAACTTCCTGGGATCAAAGAAAGCAGATGTTAGCAACTGGATTTAAGGGCCCAAGATATCTGTGATCAAACGGCTAGGGAATAGCAACATCATTTCATACCTGTATAAAAAAGGAGGATATAGTCCCTCTGCTGAAAGAGAGGTCTTCTATTCAGGGATGATAGCAGTAACTGGATAGATATAAATTGGATCCCACTTTCCCTTCCCCAAAATCTTATCTTCTCATGTTTTTAAGAAGACTTTTAAAATGGTTAATAGGCATTTTTGTGTCAGCAACATACTCTGGATAATTCCTTCCTTCCTTCCTTCCTAAGTTTGTCCTGAAAAATATTAGATGGATCTAGGAAGGAAGGAAGGAAGGAAGGAAGGAAGGAAGGAGGGAGGGAGGGAAGGAAGGAAATGAAGGAGGGAAGAAGGAAGGAAGGAACTAAGGAAGAAAGAAAGAAAGAAAGAAAGAAAGAAAGAAAGAAAGAAAGAAAGAAAGAAAAAAAAAGAAAGAAAGGAGGGAGGGAGGGAGGGAGGGAGGGAGGGAGGGAGGAAGGAAGGAAGGAAGGAAGGAAGGAAGGAAGGAAGGAAGGAAGGAAGGAAGGAAGGAAGGAAGGAAGGAAGGAAGGAAGGAAGGGAATCCTCTATGAATAGAGTTTCAAAATTGTGATATTCCTCATGAAGATTAATTGGACAAGGAGTTGTCACTACACTCCATTGATGTTGCGGCCTCTGTTTTTAATTAAATAAAAATGTCTCCAAGCATTTTTAATGTCAGAACAACATTTACAAAAGGAGGCATTAACTTGTCACTCATTGATCTGTAACATTACCAGCTGTGACAAGAGGTCTTTGTGTAATGGCAGTTCTTCAACCTCTAAAGAGTCTGAAATCCCATAGATTTTTTTAAGCCCTTTTTTGGGTGGTGGGTAAAATCTTCTAGACCTTTGTTCTATAGTTCATATTTGGTAAATTGAGTGAAATGAGGTGATGGGAGAAGAAAAAAGCATTGTTTTACATATCTCCATAATCTAGATTATGTAAACCTGGGTCCCTAGAAAATAGTGGGGTTGAATTCCTAAATTAGCAGGCAATCTTCAGACAAATTCTTCATTTGCTCTGATTTTCCCCCAATTCATGAGGAAACTCTTGTTCTTCTCTAGACTTCTTTAGTATTGTTCTGTGGTGTATGGATCAGTATAATGAAGCTTACACTTTTGCGCCCTGAAGATCACTTCACCAGATGATCTTCAAGCCAATCCAAGAAGGGAATTCTGGCACACAATGTTATCATTAAGCCATAATCAATGTGTTACATGAATCAAATTAAAGCTCATCTCTGGCTTCTGTAATTAAGTGTCTTTGGGCACCTTAAAGTCTAAGTCACAAATAGACAAAATGGCGCCTATTGACTCTTAAGGTATCTGCTGGAATGTCCTAACATATCTCCCTGAAATCCTCCAGACTTTTTCCCCATCTGATTGTGAATTGTTCAATTTTTTTCCATGTCACAATGAATGAATGAATGAATGAATGAATGAATGAACGTGGATGAGGCAAAGCAAGACATCATAGGGAATGTATTTTTTAAAAATAAAAAAATTTGGACAAGAGATGGTCAAGATGGAGTCCTGGAGAATCACATTCCGAATCCATTAAATCAATTTTTATTGCATTCACTAACAAGCCATAAAGCCCATTCTGAAGTCTACCATTCTTGGCAGCAGCAATAACAGCAGTTTGCCTTCTGTAAATGGGTGGTTTTTAATTACCACCATGGCAGCCATTTTACTTATAGGCAACCCCAATCTTCTCACACCAGCAATTTTGGGATGGCAGACATAGAATGTTCTCAAAAATCCTCTGGTCTCAAAAGATTATCAATTTCCTGATGAAGATCTATCCATCCTTTAAATTCATATTCCCTGTCGATTTGGATCCAAGTTTAGTCAATGAAGTTTAGGGAGAGTCTGAAGAAAGGAGACAAAACAGTTGAGGGGGAAAAAAAAAACAGGATGAAGGAACTCACAATTTATCATCTCCAAGAATACTCTGATTTGTTGGGATTGGAGCTGCTGTCATGTCACTGCCGAACGATTTCCTTTGAGCCAAATTTGGTAGATCAGCTGATCTGCTGTTCTAAATTTGTCCCCAGATGTTAACTAGGCACAGGCAGCTAAATATGGAATACAGCAATAGTTCTGGCTTGCATCATATGAAAGAAAACCAGAGATTGAAGCAGGAATGAAGGCTGGGTATTTTGGTCTGTTTATAAATCGGAAAACTCTGAAATATGCCAGCAAAGATGGAACAGAATATTAATATTAAGCAACAAGATCAAAACCAGTTGATACTCCTGGCACTAAGTTGGAGCCCTGGATATGTATTTCTTCACAGTTATAGAATGGAAAAACCCTGAATGTACTTTAAAAAAAACCACCCTTTTATTGATTCAAATATTGTCACATGTTCTGGATTTTAAAAGATGCTGTCTTACATTCCATTTTAAGTGAGTCAGCACTGAACATTTTGGATCTCAACATTTAATACGGCGAGCTGTTCCTTTTATCAGAAATATTTTCTGGATGTTAAACTTGAATTGGGTTTAATGATTAGAATAGAATAGAATAGAATAGAATAGAATAGAATAGAATAGAATAGAATAGAATAGAAAGTCCAATGTAGAATAGAATTTTTTAAAATTTATTTTTGTCAAGCATATATAAGATTACAGTAAAAGAATAAACATGTATACATGAGACGGTTTTGAGTACATGGGAACATTAGAACAGGGATGGTAGGCACGTTGGTGCGCTTATGCATGCCACTTAAAGACCTCTTAGGAATTGGGTGAGGTCAACGGTAGACAGTCTAAGGTTAAAGTTTTGGGGGTTTGGGGAAGAAACCACAGAGTCAGGTAATGTATTCCAGGCATTGACCACTCTGTTGCTGAAGTCGTATTTTCTGCAATCGAGTTTGGAGCAGTTTACCTTAAGTTTGTATCTATTGTGTGCTCGTGTATTATTGTGGTTGAAGCTGAAGTAGTCATTGATGGGTAGGGCATTGTAGCAGATAATTTTATGTGCTACACGTAGGTCAGACCTAAGGTGGCATAGTTCTAAATTGTCTAAGCCCAAAATGTTAAGTCTGGTGGCATAAGGTATTCTGTTGCGAACAGAGGAGTGGAGGACTCTTCTCGTGAAATNCCTGTTTGGCAATGCTGTTACAGTGAGCTCTGGCACTTAGATCATTTGAAATGAGTACTCCAATGTCCTTGACAGAATGAGGGTCTTCTACGAGGTCTTATCCACCCAGTTTGTATTTTGTGTTCTGATTTTTTTTTGCCAATGTGTAGGACAGAGCATTTGTTGGTTGAGATTTGAAGTTGCCAATTGTTTGACCATTCTGACATATAGTCAAGGTCTTTTTGAAGGGTAGCAGCATTGTCGGTGGTGTTGAATAGTTTTACATCATCAGCGAAGAGAACGCAGTTGCTTTTAATGTGATCGCAAAGGTCATTTATGTAAAGTATAAAAAGTGTTGGCCCTAAAACGCTGCCTTGGGGGACACCGCTGTTAACATGTACAGGATTTGATATAGCGTTCGATATTTTGACCACTTGTTGCCTGTTTGACAGGAATGCATTTATCCATTTATGCAGGGGGCCAGAAATGCCATAAGATTGCAGTTTAAGAAGAAGTTTGTCGTGCACTACTGAATCAAAGGCTTTACAGAAGTCTATGTAAATTGTGTCTATTGCTTTGCCTTGATCGAGTTGTGTAGTCCATATGTTTTTGCAGTGTAGGAGTTGCAGATTACAGGATAATTTTTTCCTGAAACCAAATTGTTTGTTAGAGAGTAGGTTGTTTGTTTCTAAGTGAAGGGTAATAGATTGGTTTATGATTGATTTCATAACTTTGCAGGTGATGCAATATAAAGAGATTGGTCTATAATTTTCGACTAAGCTGGGGTCTCCTTTTTTGAAGATAGGGATGACCGTGGCTAGTGACCATAGGTTGGGCAGGGAGCTGGTCTTGAAAGATATTTCAAAGATTGTGCTTAGAGGTTCTGCTAAGGCAGAGGAAAGCTTTTTAAAGAAGTAAGCACATAGTCCATCAGGTCCAATAGATAGAGATGGTTTTAGGCTGCGTAGTGCTTTTTCAACGTTATCTTCTGTAAAATCGATTTGTGTTAGATTGTTGTAATTATTTGTGGTACGACTAGGAAATATTGGGCATGAGCCATTGCTGTTTACAAAGACTGAGCCCAAGAATGTGTTAAAAAGGTTGGATTTAATGGTTTCATCATTACAGTCATTACCGTTACGTCCTTTTAGGGGTGGGATGGATTTTGAGTCTTTAAGTCGGTTGTTTACAAAATTATAGAAGCACGAGTGGAATTGGTGTGTAGAAGGTTTTCCTCTTGTTTCATGTGATAATTGGTGCATTCAGTCCTTATCTAGGGGCATAAGTTTTTGTAACGGTTTTTAAAGTTAGCTACGTAGCCAGTTTTGTTTTTTCGCCAAAGAGATTTTTTTTTTAGATTGGAGCTTCCTTATTGTTATGGGTAATTTGTTTTTCTTGGTTTTGGGGGTTATTAGTGGTACGTATAGTTTAATGATTCTTTTGACTACAAGCAAGAAAATGTTATAATGGTCTTCTGCAGTATTACAGTCAGTGAATAGAATTTGCCAATCAAGAGAGGAGAGGTCAGTGTCTATGAGATCATAGTTGGCTTTTTTAAAGTTATATTTGGGTATTCCGTTGTTATGCTGATTTTTGTAAGGACGTATATTGAGACAAAAGTTAATCATGCTGTGGTCACCATTGGAAAAGGGCTCTTTTATTTGTAGCCCATAAATTGTGTTTGAACTGTTGCAGAAAATGAGATCAAGGCAGTTGTTGAGTCTAATATTGTTAGTTACTAGTTGATCCAATTTCAAGAGCCGAGGTGGCGCAGTGGTTAGAGTGCAGCACTGCAGGCTACTTCAGCTGACTGCTAGCTGCAGTTCGGCGGTTCAAATCTCACCGGCTCAAGGTTGACTCAGCCTTCCATCCTTCTGAGGTGGGTAAAATGAGCACCCAGATTGTTGGGGGCAATATGCTAACTCTGTAAACCACTTAGAGAGGGCTGTAAAGTACTATGAAGCAGTATATAAGTCTAAGTGCTATTGCTATCCAGTCGCAGATTTGTAACAGCATTGTACAGGGTTGCATGTATAGGTTCATTTGTACATTCATTTAGGGTCCAATTAATAAGAGGTAAATTGAGGTCACCAAGAAAGATAAGAGGATGGGGGCAGGAGGCTGCCCACGTTAGTAGTGTAGTTAACTTGTTTGCATGTACGATGTCATAATCAGGAGCTCTGTAACATAGTAGGAAGCGAAGTGTGGTATTTAAGGACAGCTCGCAGACGATCATCTCAGGGAGAGCGAGGTCATGTGTAACTTGAATATTTTTTAGATTTAGGGACTTTTTATAGAAGATAGCCACTCCACCTCCTCTACGAATTTCACAATCAGACCGGTAAACATGATAGTCTCTAGCTGTAATAATGGTGTCTGGGAGGGATGTGTTTAGCCATGTTTTGCAGACAAATATAATGTCGAATGTAGTTGTATTTAGTAAGATGAGGAATTCGGGCATTTTGTTTACAATGCTTCTTGCGTTAATTAACTTGCATTTAAGGTTAGTAGTTGTTGGTATAGAGGAAGTAAGGGACGTGCATACCTAGTTTTGGATGTTGGGATGTTGAATGACTGGGGGTTGGATGATTGCGGGTTGGATGTTGGGATGTTGGATGATGGGAGGTTGGATGATGGGATGTGGGATGTTGGATGATGGGAGGTTGGATGTTGGGATGTTGGATGATGGGAGGTTGGATGTTGGGATGTTGGATGATGGGAGGTTGGATGTTGGAATGTTGGATGATGGGAGGTTGGATGTTGGGATGTTGGATGATGGGAGGTTGGATGTTGGATGATGGGGTATTGGATGTTGGGAGATGAATTGTTGGATGATTGGGAGATTGTTGGATGATTGTTGGATAATTGTTGGAGATTGTGATGTTGGATGATGGGGGGTTGGATGTTGGAATATGGATTGCGGAACTTCCTTTTGATGCAGTCTGCGCGGTAGTCAATGTATAATTCTGTTTCTGCTTCGTTTAGACATCTTTTGAGTTCTGCACGGAGTTCACGGGAGCGGACTCGTTGTAGTATAGATAGGTATGGCCGTGATCAAAGTTTGTTATAATTGAAGTTGGTTTTGGCAATTGTGTTGATTGTATAAATAATAATAAATATAATATAAATATAATATAAATAATAATATAAAGAATAGAATAGAATAGAATAGAATAGAATAGAATAGAATAGAATAGAATAGAATAGAATAGAATAGAATAGAATAG
>QLTV01000572.1:349185-361685 GCA_003457575.1 Thermophis baileyi
TTCCATTCCTTCTTCTGCCACATAGCTCCCAGCGACCGGTGAGATCCCACAGTGTTGGGCTCCTCCAGGTCCCGTCAGCTAAACAGTGCCGGCTGGTGGGCTCGTGGGGGAGGGCCTTCTCTGTGGCTGCCCCGGCCCTCTGGAACTAGTTACCTCCTGAGATCCAGACCACCCCCACCCTGCTGGCCTTCCGGAAAGCCGTGAAGACCTGGCTGTTCCGGCAGGCTTGGGGCCGTTGATCTCGCCTCTGTAATTTGGCGAGATCCGGCCACGAAACGGTGTGTATGGGTTTTTAGTTGTTGTTGAATATTTTTAATATGTTTCTTGTTAATAGTTTTTATATTTATATTTTTATAATGTTTTTATTGTTGTAAGCCGCTCAGAGTCCTCGGGGAGTTGGGCGGCATAGAAATATAAATAAACTAAACTAAATTTGTCCTAGACCAGGGGTGTCAAACTCAAGGCCCGGAGGGTGGAACCCGCCCGCCAGGTGTTTAGATCTGGCCCGCAGGGCTGCCCTGGAAACATCGAAGCACCAGCCCACAGTGCCTCTGCCAGTGAAAACGGAGCTCGGGAGGGCTGCACGCAGCCTTCCTGAGGTCCATTTTTGCTGTTAGACCGCTGCAGGAGGCCGTCGCAGCCGAAAATGGAACTTGGAACTGTGGGATCCCGGTGCTTGGGAGCTTGAGGGCCAGGCTGGGCACGTGCCCTCCACTGCCTAGGGCTCTGGACAGCCTGCACCACCTCTGCGTGGCCTGAGAGGGACAGGAAAGCGCCTCTGGAGGACAAGGGTTTGGCGCTCCTCCTGGTCTTGCCTTCCTCCACTGGAGACAATGGATTCCCCCAGGCCCACCCAGGCACCAACACGAGTGACATCAAGCTGGCCATGCCCACCCTGGCTATGCCCCCTGCCCCCCCGAACACAACCTTGATGCGGCCCTCAATGAAATCGAGTTTGACACCCCTGTCCTAGACCCAACAGAGTGAGGTTTATTGGCAAAGAGGATTGTATTTGGAATTTCCACTCACCATCTCCCACTTCGTAAGATATGAATAATCATAATTACTAAGTGTGGGAGAAGAAAGGATAAACTATGATGAAGCTAAATCCCATCATTACACCCCAAGAAACTGTAGCTAATCTCTTTACGCGGAATTTTAGAGACTTCAGATTAATAGAGACCTCGTGCCACTCAACAGTTGCAAGAGATGGATGAAAATGTGTGTCTTTTCCTAGTGTGATACAATTCCGTTTTTATGTTTGTATCAAAGGGGGAAAAATACCTCAAAGTGAATTGCATTAGGAAAACCACCGACAAAACTAGGAAAAGGATGTACAATGTGCATTGATTAAGGAAAAATGCACAGATCAGACAAATATTAGGATAAACGCATGTAAAACAGAAAGTGGATTTTTGCAAACTATTTGTTTTAAAAAAAAGACAAACTGATGCAGTAGCGGGACCTAATCAATTTGAAACTAGAATAAAATGAGTAACTAAGCAAAATACAGGGAGATTTGGGTCCAATAAAAGTAAGTACAGTTTTAAAGAATGCATACTAGACATATCCTGTGGATATCCTGTGGATATGCATAAAGATGAAAAGACCATTATTATTATTATTTTTAAAAGGGAGGGGGGAACGAGACAAATTCATACCGGATGTGGTTGGCAAGAACTTCTAATTTGGATGGTTACCTGCAGTTTCCTTTATCAAAGGAATAATCCATCGCCAGTCAACAACAATAGAATAAACCTATTCTTTGATTCTGTTTCTGAACTTTTAGATGACATGAGAATTTGAGTCCACTAGGTTCTTTTTACATTAAGGATCTGAGATAGAAAACAGCCAGAATTAGGTGTACAAAAAGGTTCAATGGATCAAGGGCAGGAGACACATCAAGAGTGGTGCGGTGGCCTAGAGGTGGAGCTCTCGCCTCATAATCAGGAGGCTGTGAGTTCGATCCTAGGTAGAGGCAGATATTTCTCTCTCTGGGCACAATGAGAATATATCTGCTGAACAAAACTCCGCATTGGTGACAGGAAGGGCATCCAGCCATTAAAACACTCTGCTAGCTCCATTCAGTTGCCCAGATGAAAGGCAGGAGACACATCCAAAGTAGGTGTCAGGCGCAAAGAATCAGGGCCATTGGTTGGGTTGCAGGACTTATTCAAGCCTATTCTGGTCAACTAAAGTTCAACGCTATATTGGTGCCAGATAAGGATCCACAGAATCCAAGAAAGGTTGGACTTGGCATCCTTGTGGGAATGCAATGACTCTAAACTGATGACATATTTACCTCCGCCACCCAGCTCTGCCCGGTCTTCTCTCACAGTAGGAAGGTAATGCAATGATAAGATGAGATAGCATCTCACAGAGTCTTCTACAACTCCTGGTACCAATTTCAAAAATGGGGGAAATCAGTGCTAATACAACAGTTGCCAAAGATCTCAGTTGGCATTTCAGATTATATGGAAAGCACCAGTTGTCTCATGAGTAGGGATTGCTCCTGCCAAATTTCTTAGCTTGAGATCTCACCATCTTTCTCTACACTTGGCCCCGGGACTGACATTAATTAATGGATTCCATGTCATAACCTTGTTCTCCATCCATTGCTGTTGAGTGTGATGATCTCATCCATCATCCTACTAGTCTGTTCTATTTCTGAACATGCACGAAATATACCAATTAATTAAAAGAAAAAAAGGGGGGGAGACATCTTTGGGGATTTAGAAGCAGAAGGCACTCATACGCTGGATCATTTTGCAACTTTGGGATTTAAAATTAAAAATTGGGCTGCAAACATTCATGCCTGACATTAAATCCTTTGCGCGCATACACAGATACATACATTCAGAAAGATATTTAAAGATAAGTATGTTTAATTTAATGAGCGTTAACACACACACGCACACATGCACCCCAGATAAATATATATTCTAGGAATCTTCCCTCATGAAATTAAATCACTCTTGGAGATTTCGCAGGTTGGTTAAATAGTCTCCAATAAATTAAAGTAATGACAGTGTAATAATTTAGTGGGTTCTGAACCAATACTAAAGTGACTAAAAATATAACACTCCATCTGGCCATTTCAATTAAAGTAAATCCTGTTATATTGCAATAAAAAAAGGCATTTGGAATTAATATGATAAAATATGTGCTGGGGAACCTTTTCAAATTTGATTGACTGAGTCCGACTTAACGAAGGCGAGAGTTCAGTCCACCCTAGGGGAGTTACGCAAGATTACTTTCCCCCTACAGGGACATCTTCTTTAAATAGATATTTTTGAAAAGTCGAGATCTTCTTTTCCACTGGATGTTCTCTATAAATATTTGGAAAATGATATCACAGATGACAAGGGTTTAGGGCAAGCAGACTGAGAAGGCTTGCTTTAAGAGCAGAGGAAGGGAAGAATGGAATTTTTGAGAGTAGGTCTCAGCGATTTTAAATTTTGGAACTAGGAAAGTGGGCCATTCCATTTTCATGACACGCTGCAGCATATGTTGTGAAAATGTTGTAAATGGTGCTTTCCACCTATAGGCAAATGTTTCAGACCATTTTCATCATCTTTTAAAAAGGACATAGGAAGGTGGTTGAAACCATCCTGGTTTCTAAGAATGCATGTAACCTCTTTTGGATCAAACGCCTTGTGTACATGGAAATCAAAGAGAATGTGACTGAGTTCTTTCTTTTTCTTTCTTTCTTCTTTCTTTCTTTCTTTCTTTCTTTCTTTCTTTCTTTCTTTCTTTCTTTCTTTCTTTCTTTCTTTTCTTTCCTTCCTTCCTTTCCTTTCATCCTTCCTTCCCCCTCTTTCTTTCTTTTTCTTTCTCTCTCTCTCTCTCTCTCTCCCTCCCTCCCTCCCTCTCCCTCTCTCTCTCTCTCTCTAACTCTGAGTGGTTATTTACAATATTAAAAGACAAAATATTACAAAAACTATACACAATATGAGCTCGATACTATAGAAAGATAAATACTCAACCCTAGTTAAAAGCGTAATGAAAAGATGGGGAGGGAGGGAGTAGGATGAGCAGGGGAGGAGGTGGGATCTGTTATTAGTCTGTCAACCAACCCCAGTGTGAAGTCCTCCTCATTGGAGCCCCAAGACAACTGGCCAAGCCAGGTCTTTTAAGCTCTTGCGGAAAGTCAAGAGGGTTGGAGTTGACCTTTTCTTAAAGACCTACCCACCAATCTAGAAAAAAGCCACAAGAGAGCCAAGGGTTGACAGACGATACCCTGGTTGCCATTCAACTAATTGGGGCAACCATTGGATGAGAGGGCAAGTCAACCCAACAGCAGCAATTTTATTCAAGTGCCCTTCAGTGAGGTCCTCAGCTAGTCACAGCGATGACCAAAATGATAGCCCACATGCACCATGACACAATCCTGCAAATGCCATGATTATAAATGCTTGCGTCCAGAGATCTGACATGCGTGTGTGGGTCATTACTTTGGAAGGATTCTGTCATTATGGAAAATTGGTCCTTTGCTCTCTTTTGCCCTCCAAGATCCAAAATTCCATCCTTAGGACTCCATTTTAAAGGATCCCAGGATCCCTTTCAAGACGTTTTCTAAAGCATGGATATGCTAGGATTTCAGAAAAACTTTACAGATGTTACTAAATAAAAATAGAAGCTTTATTCACCTCTAGCCCCAAATCCTGCAAAGAACGTATCAATATCCCAATATTAGAGTGTTGGCTTTTTGACTTCATTCCATTGCGCTGCAAACTCCTGAAATTGTCTTTCTTTGCATAGGGAAAATCTGAAGACAAGAAACGAGGATTTAAACACTATCTTTTCAGTAGCAGCTCCATCTTTTATGCCACGGTGTAATTCCTTGCTAAATCCCATCAGCTTCCAGAGGAATTAAATATGCTTAAAAAGTAACTAAACTTGTTTTAAATTCAGGCGCTCGTTCTTTTCAGTGTAACCAGCCATATGGGATTTTGAAAGAAAAAAAAAAAGAACAATTCTTGGGTGTTTCTTTACTGTTGGATTTTTTTCCCCCTCTGCCCTACCCAATTTTTTTTTAAGGAAAAAAAAAGCTGAATCACAGCAATCCAATTTAATCTTTCATTTCATGCAACATTCTGCCTTTCCATCTGCATCTTGATCCAATTTTTGGTTCCCCCCTCCCTTCCAGTTGGATAACAACCCTCACTTTCATAAAGGCTCCCTCTACGCCCACTCCCATATGTTGGAGACCTTGAACAAACAGAGAAAGCGTTTGATGTTCTCGCAAGCTTCAAAACCACTTTGTCATTTCCAGTGATACGTGAGCCGCACTGGAGAGACGCACCGTCATTATGGCTTTGGGGAAGTGCCTCCTGCTCCTTTCGCTTGGTGTAAGTTTACCAGAGAACAAATTTACTGTAATCTTTCTGTTAAAAAGGCTGCTACTGTGTGACAGGAGGAATGGAGAGGAAGGTCAGCAAAGCAAGCGGTGGGACTGGCCGGATGGTTTGCGAGCCAGGCCAGTTTTTCGAGTAAGATGAAACTGGATTAAAGCCACTTGCGCCACAAAGGAGAGATATCAGTGCTGTCTGTTCTGCAGATAGATAGATAGATAGATAGATAGATAGATAGATAGATAGATAGATAGATAGATAGATAGATAGATAGATAGATAGATAGATAGATAGATATAGGAATTTAATGATGCTTATTTGATAAGCAATGGTTCCATATATTTCCTTCCTTTCTTTCCCTCCTTCCTTCCTTCCTTCCTCCCTCCCTCCTCCCTCCCTTCCTTTTCCTTTTTTTTTTATGATGAGGATAAAAGCCACTCCGAGTTTTGGGGATTCAGCAGCTTAGAAATAAAGCAAACACACACACACACACACACACACACACACACACACACACACGAAAATGTCCCTCTGCATTGTTTTTTTTTCTCTTGGAGGGGAGCAAGTTGCATCTGGTGAGGGCCAATTTTCACCAAGGTTAATGCATATATGGGAATTGTAAGTTAGAAAAAAAAAAAAAACTAATCTTGGCTAAATTTAAAAAAAAATGCTTTTTTTAGAGATAGAGATAGAGATTGATTGATTGATTGAATGAATGATGTAATGATTGATAGATAGATAGATAGATAGATAGATAGATAGATAGATAGATAGATAGATAGATAGATAGATAGAAATAGATAGATAGATAGATATAGATAGATAGATAGAAATAGATAGATATAGATAGATAGATATAGATGAGATAGATAAGATAGATAGATAGATAGATAGATAGATATAGATAGATAGATAGATAGATAGATAGAAATACATAGAAATAGATATAGATAGAAATAGATAGATATAGATGATAGAGATAGATAGATAGAAATAGATAGATATAGATAGATAGATAATGAAAAAAAAAAAAAACAGACAAAGACAGAGATGGATGGATGGATGGATAGATAGATAGATGGATGGATATATGGATGGATGGATGGATGGATGGATGGATGGGTAGGTAGGTAGGGTGTTGGATGCCAGGTAAGTACAGGGCTCGCATGCAGGCTCTGGGAGGGCATTTTCGGCCTCCGGGGGGGCGGGGAAGGATGTTTTCGCCCTCCCCAGGCTCCAGGGAAGCCTCTGGAGCCTGAGGAGGGCGAAAAACGGGCCCACCAGGCCCACTGGAAGTCAGGAAACTGGCCGTTTCTGGCCTCCAGAGGGCCTCCGGGGGGGCGGGGAAGGCCGTTTTCACCCTCCCCAGGCATTGAATTATGGTTGTGGGCACTCGCATGTGCGCGATAGCACGCATGCACGCGCTTTCGGCACCAGAGGAAAAAAAGGTTCGCCATCACTGGTCTAGGATAGTACAAGGTCTCTTGCCGAGGTGGCGCAGTGGTTAGAGTGCAGCACTGCAGGCTACTTCAGCTGACTGCTAGCTGCAGTTCGGCGGTTCAAATCTCACCGGCTCAAGGTTGACTCAGCCTTCCATCCTTCCGAGGTGGGTAAAATGAGGACCCAGATTGTTGGGGGCAATATGCTGACTCTGTGAACCGCTTAGAGAGGGCTGTAAAAGCACTATGAAGCGGTATATAAGTCTAACTGCTATTGCTATTGCCTTGGGCAGCGGATTGGACTAGAAGACCTCCAAGGTCCCTTCCAGCTCTATGATTCTGTTTAGAAAACAGAATTATATGGCTGGAAGGGACTTTGGAGGTCTTCTAGTCCAACTTGCTGCCCAAGGCAGGACACACACACACACACACACACACATACATACACACACACACACACACACACACACACACACCTTCAAAAGGGACAAATAAGGCACACTTTGTAGGAGTATTCCCCAAATATGGACACTGGAACACATTCAGCTTACAGTACAGTTCCTGAAATTTTAATATCACTCAGAGAGACCATAATATTTAGTTTGCATGTTTCAATTCAAAGGAAACTTCAAGTCCCAGAAGGCTAAAAGAAAAAGGAAGAAGGAAAAAAACAACACAATTTAATCTTGCCCAGCGAAAACAGGTGATAAATTTTGGAGGCCTATTGATTCCAATCGTATTGGCATTCCTTCAGCCATTGATTTAGTCATTGGATCAGCTGAAGTAAGGCAATGGGAGAGGTTCATTCTTAAAACACTTCTATAAATCCTCAAAGTGAACCCCGTGATCATAAATGGCACGAATAAAGTTGTGCAATTACAATATAATTACAATGTGTGAATAATTTTACGTAGTTTAGACATGCACAATTTGTAGTTTTCTATATTTCAGCCAATGGAAATTCTGGCTAGTCTAAAATCAAAAACTGAGCTTCCAAGTGATATCTATGCACGCAGAACTATTGGGTGACAAATTGAATAGGATAGGATAAGATAGGATAGGATAGGCTGGGCTGGGCTAGGCTAGGCTAGGCTAGGCTAGGCTAGGCCAGGCTAGGCTAGGCTAGGCTAGGCTAGGCTAGGCTAGGCTAGGCTAGGCTAGGCTAGGCTAGTCTATGCTATGCTAGGCTAGGCTAGGATAGGATAGGATAGGATAGGATAGGACGGGTGGGTGGGCGGAGCCTCCCGCCACCGCCGCTACCGGTTCTAAGAACCAGGCCGAACCGGGAGCAACCCACCACTGGATAGGATAGAATAGGAATAGGAATAGGAATAGGAATAGGAATAGAATAACAGAGTTGGGAGGGACCTTTGAGGTCTTCAAGTCCAACCCCCTGCTTAGGCAGGAAACCAATTTAACAAGTGATTAATCCTTTGCTGATGATGTCATCTTCATTTGGAGAGGCACCACTCTAATTCCATTTAATAAGACTTTTCTCTCTCTTTCTTCAAAGGAGAAGAACAGGTTGGTGGCTTTCTTCGGTATAGGTTTGGGGTCCTGCACATCTGAATTGCTTTTAGGAGAAAGTTAAGAATGGGGGAAAGAAACGGTGGGTTTCTTTCACTTTGCAATAAAAGTCCAACAACGTTAATCTTTTTTATTTGATGGAACGACATTCTCAAAACCTTTGGAATAAAGAGGGAAAAAATCAGAAGCATCCTTCCTGGAGAAAACAATGTTTAGGAAGTGTAGGAGGAGGAGGAGAGACAGAGCCTCTCAACAGAGGAATCACCCTGAAGTCAGATCGTCAGGTGAAAAGAATCAGGATTACACATTCAGTTCCAGTTAAGCTGATTTATTACTCAGGCCTATACACAAGAATCTAGTCAAAGAACGGCCAGCACCAAATTGGTGCTAGAGAAGAATGAATGGAATTCAAGAGGGGTTGTATTTAGTCTGCTTGTGGGAACATAAGAACTCCAGGCTGATTGCTCTCTTGACTCCCACCTCCAGCCTCCACCTGTCCTTCTCCTAGAGCAGGGGTATCAATTTCAAGGCCCGTGGGCCGAATCCGGCCCGCGATGTGGTCGGATCCGGCCCATGGGGCCGTCCTGGAAAATGTAAGGGGCCGGCCCATGTCACTTCAGCCTGGTCTACCCATGTCGCTTCGGCCCAGTCTACCCAATGCAAAGAGGAAACATGCCAGCAGTTTGGGGAGTGGCGTCAAGCTGGCCATGCCCACCCAGTCAACCACATCCACCTGCCCCCCCGAGGTCAACCACAGCCCTGATGCGGCCCTCAATGAAATTGAGTTTGACACCCCTGTCCTAGAGGAAGCTGCAGATAAGATTTCAGCAGAGGAATGACATCTACCCAACCTTTCTGATAATAATGCAGTTCTGGAATTCTACAATAATGGCCCACTGGTACATACATACACAGCACGGATGAGCTTCCATGGTTTTCATCAGACCCTTTTCCTCAAGAAGCGTGACAATTTAACTTGGTGAAAAGTCCAAGGCATAGACGGTTTGTCTGTATTTGGCCCAGTGGTGGGTCATCAAGTGAGCTGGAGACCTCCATTATTTACAAATGAACAGCAGACATAGACAAACCCCCTCCGCCAGGCTTATTTTAAGGAGAAAGCAGAGTTTGTTTCTCCTTCTTCTTTTTATCAAAACATTTCCAAACAGAGCTGATTTCATGGAGACCATCTCAGCACATTCCTATTTTTTCTCGGTGGACTTCTCAGCTATTTCCTCCACAACACAAGGAAGCCACAAAGCACAGACGTTAAGAGGAAAACAGGTCATTAATGCTAGTCACTAAAGTCCACCCCGCTGTAGGAAATAGATGTTCAGTCTGGTCCACCCCCCTTGATAATGGGATATACATTTTCATAAGCTCAAATCCAACTTAGGCTCTTTTCCCCCCACTCAACAGCCAAATTGATTTCGTTGTTGCTTACCGTATTTTTTAAAACTGCTGTTCCCAAGGCATTTTTGCTTACAAGATAAAAATCCGGATTTTTTTTTTTATTATGGCTCAAAGTTTTAAAGAAAAGAAGAGCAAACAACAGCAATCTAAGTCTTTCATTCCCTGATTATAAAACTAAAATGTTTTTGTTACTGTTGTTGATTTTATACTACATATCTCAGGTATTTGTTTGGTGATTGTCGTGGGAATACGTTTTAAATAGTCAGGGTAATTTCACATGATCAGTTAGGTTAACGTCATGTCTAATCCTGGAAATGCCACCTGATTTGCATGATAATTTGGCAAAAATAAAATGCTAAAGTAAAAAATATGAAAATATGAAAAAATTCTCCATTCCACTGACACATTTCCTCTCTTCCCTTCTTTTTCCCTCTGCCTTAAAAAAAGAGAGTCTTTTCCAAAAGGCTGCTCTTGCATTCCATCCAAAATGACTTGGAGGATCTTCTGTTAAAAGGACAGCTTTTATCCGTGTTCAAATATACATTGTTTTGTCTCGGAAACATCAAAGCTGAAATGTCTATATATATTTGATTTCTAAGCACAGAAGAAGGAGCTGTTTTATTATTAACTCTGGGAATGTTATGTGCCATAACAATGCAGAAAACCTCTTCTTCTCTCCTCTCCCCTCCCCTCCTCTCCCCTCCCCTCCTGCTCCTCCTCCCCCCTCTCTTCCCTTTGTCTCTTCTCTGCTCTCTGTCTCTTCTCTTCCTCTTCTTTTCTCTTCCCTCGTTCTCTTCTCTTTCTCTCTCCTTTCTCCTCCTCCCCCTCCCCTCTCTTTGCCTCTTCTCTGCTCTCTGTCTCTTCTCCTCTTCTCTTTTCTCTTCCCTCCTTCTCTTCTCTTCCTCTCCTCTCCTGCCTCCTCTCCTCTCTTCTTTCTGTATTCTCTCTTCTTCTCTCTGGGAATGTTGATATGTGCCATAACAATGCAGAAAACTCTTCTCTTCTCTTCTCTTCTCTCTCTTCACTCTCTTCTCTTCTCTCTTCTCTCTTCTCTTCTTCTCCCTTCCCTTCCCTTCCCCTTTCCACTGTTCATCAATAGTGCCAGAGAATTTGTTCTTTCTCTGGCTTGCTAGCATAATGTCATGGAAGGACCTAAACCACTATCATGTCACAAATAAAAAGGGATTGGGGGCCATTTCCATTCTTACTGCCCCTATTGACCTCTGGAAACTACAATGTCTATCAAACTTTTGCCTCAGATTTCTAAAAAAACAAACAAACAAACCCTAGATTGATTGATAGGTGTCCTTCTTTCCCTTGGACCTGGGGCTAAGCTACACTTATCCAGCTACTAAGTCTAAATGCACTTTTTCTTTTCTTCTGTCTCGCTTCTCTCCCCCTCTGCCTTGCCCAGATTTCCTGAGGTATAAGGTGCCAAGCATGCATAATATATATGAGTCAAGTTTGATTGCTGAGGAAGAAGGCAATATTACAGGACTAATTATTTTCTTGACCTGATGGGGTAATATTTTATTTAACTCTGCACTGGGGAACCTAAACTGGCAGGAAACACCGAGAGCAAATGAGCAAGCCACAAATCCCAGGGGAGTAATGGTAGTTTATGCTGCATCATTTCTTTTGCATATATTGAATGATTGAGATAATTTGAAAACTCTCCTCCTCCTCCTCCTCCTCCTCCTCCTCCTTTTCCTCTTTCTTCCTCCTTCCCTCTTCTTCGTCCTCCTTCCTTCTTCCTCCTCTTCCTTCTTCCTTCCTCCTCCTTCCTTCCATCTCTTCCTTCCCCTCCCTCCCTTTCTCCTCATCCCTCCTTCCTTCCTCCTCCTTTCGCCTTCCTTCCTCCTCCTCCTCCCTTCCATCTCCTCCTTCCCCTTCCTTCCTCCTCTCCCTCCTTCCTCCCTCTTCCTCCTCCCTCTCCCATCTTCCTTCTTCCTTCTTCCTCCTCCTTCTCCTTCCTTCCTTCCTTCCTTCTCCTACACCTCTTCCTCCTCCTCCTCCTCCTCCTCCCTCCACATGTATATTTCAAATATAAAACTTCATTACACTTCCCCCCTTTTTTTTAAAAAAAAGTGGACTTTTGTGATTTTGTGTTTAGATGTTTACTATGTTCTGGTGGGTAAGTAGAGTAACATTGCTCATAATGTGCAAGTCAAGGTGGAATACACTAAAGGGGAGTAAATTACTGTCATTGCTAAAATAAGGCAAGGGGGAATGGCTGCCTTGGGAACCGGGAAAGAGACTCTTGAGCAGGTATAGCAATTGAGTAGCTCGGATAACACTTAACAATGATTTATCAAAGGCCACTTGAAAGCACTTCTGAGACATCAAAGAGGCACGAAACAAGGTTTTAGAGGCAGTGGGGCGGTGCCACAATGGGCCAGTTAGGATTGCCTTAATCGGCAAATGAAGAAACAAGAGATCTGCAAAGATTTTATGTATTCCTTTAAAACACTTGTATGCCCATTTGTGAGCCTTGAAAAACAAAAACGAAACAAATAAATAAAAATTACTGTGACGGTATCATCACAATATTTTCATCCGCATACTGTATTCCAATGTTTCTCAACCTTGACAATTTTAAGACGTGTGGACTTCAACACCCAAAATTCCCCACCTGACACCAGCATTGCTGGCTGGAGAATTCTGGGAGTTGAAGTCTACATACTTTAAAGTTGTCAGGGTTGAGAAACTGTATTCAACTTGCCGAAGACTATAATAACTTCACTATTTCCTGAAGGAAATGTAGATATGA
>QLTV01000572.1:366685-375994 GCA_003457575.1 Thermophis baileyi
AATAATATAAGAAATAACTGATGATCTGATGGTCATTTCAAAAAATCCTTTCTTAGTGAGCACCTAGAGGCCAAGAGGAACATACGTGCCAAGTTTCAAGTTAATAGGTTTTACAGTTCTGGAGATTTTGTGATGATGCATGAGTGGTATTTCGCTTTTAGGTAGGTAGGTAGGTAGGTAGGTAGATAGATAGATAGATAGATAGATAGATAGATAGATAGATAGATAGATAGATAGATAGATAGATAGATAGATAGATAGATAGATAGATAGATAGATAGATAGATAGATAGATAGATAGATAGATAGATAGATAGATAGATAGATAGATAGATTGCCCAGGAGGAAAGAGAGATTTCAGGCACCTTCTCTCCCCTTTCACTACAAGTGATAATCCCCCTTCCTAGTTTTTAATGCAATGAAAGATATTTTGCCTCTTCCTGCCTGGGCATAGTTCAAAGTCTTAATGATACCCAGTTAATAGAATCTGTAGCCAATGTTTTCTTTTGGGAATTGATGCTGGCCGCACCTGGCAAACCTGCTGATTTCAAAAAAGATAAAGCAAGGTTGGAGCAGGATCAAGTTAACTTAGAAGAAGGAAGTGGTTCTACAGGATCTCCAAGAAGGCAACATGTCCATGTCCATGGAAGGAGAACAGGAGGCAGAGTCAAGAGAGGACTCAATCTAGAATCCTTACGTGTCCACAAACAATCCCAAGTCCAACTCCCCTTGAATTCAATTAACTCTTAGCACCAACTTGGCACTGCCCATTAGTTGAGCAGATTCTTGTGTGCAGACTTGACCCATCAATCATCTGAACTAGAACTTAATGTGTGAACCTGATTCTTCACATCTGACATCCAATGAAGTTACCAAAATCAACCTCCAATAGGCAGAGAGACTACCTTCGCTTCTGCCCTTTCAGTACCACAAATACTTCGCCTCTCCTCAGACCCTGGGGGATCCTGTCAGTCAATCAGCCACCAAAATCCCTTCTTAGCGTTTAATAGATGAGTGGACATGACAACATGATGGTCTGGCAGGGACCCATGCATTCACTTTGTGGTTTAATACAAAGCACAGGAAATTGACCGTCTTGAGAGTGAGAGTGTGAGACATTTCCCTGCTCTTTTGCTGCCAAGTTAAGGCAATAAACTAAAGTAGCCTTTTAAAATTCTGGTTAGCAACAACTCCCTGCGGGAATCCAGATACCTTTTATTTAGCATTAAGTCATTACTGTCTTTATAGAGAGTGAATCTCTCCGCAGTGACTGATGGATTTATATAATTACACTTTGCCAAGCCTCTTCTTAAAACCCAAATTCATTCTCTGATGCTAACTATGGGTGCTTACCATAAATATTTCTAAGAGGCAACTATTATATTTAATAGCTACTAAATCCTCAGAAGTATTTATTAAGAGACACTGGGCAATTCATGTTTAATTACTTCATAAAAGAACCAGGGGGATAGGCAGGATAAAGGAGCCAACGAAGAGTTCATAGACTGAAAGGAAGAAGCAACAACTAATCACAATTAAGAGGAAGTCCCAGGCTATTTAAATGCTACAATCCAATTATATCAGAGAAAATGAATTACTCCTTTAATGCTGACTTTATATGAAGATACCTCCATATTGCTCTCATTAATAATCATCAGACATCATTTTAGCCCATCCTGGCTGTGATAACATTTCTATTAGCATCATGAGAGCACTGGGCTGACAATTAAAATAAAAAATAAATCAAGGCCAGAACTGAATCAACATAATTATGGTTCAGGGGGAAAAAGGAGCTTTTATGACTATTTGATTAGTCAACTGAACAGGGCTTATCTTCCGAATCTTAAAACTTCAGCTAAGTGTAATTTTCAGCCGTGCCATTCCGCTTGTCTCTGAGGAACAGAGATAATGGTAACGGATGGGCTGTGAGGTGATTGTACTTGGGCCAGAAATCAGGTATCCAGAATCACTGAATTGATGAAGAAGATATGGAATCGTTGATCAGAATGAGTTACCTGCGTGAGAAATCTGGACAGTCTCCAAGACGAATTGAGAGAACCATCTCTTGAAGGCCGTGGGTCAATTTCATTCCTCTCTGATTTCTCCAGCTCCCTCAGGGCCATGTCTTTCTTGCTCACCATCAGACACTTTGTCAGTGGCCAAAAATAATTCTCTCCAAGAATTCCTGTCAGCTGCTGAAAAAGATTTAGAAATAATTCTCTCCAAGAATTCCTGTCAGCTGCTGAAAAAAATTAGAAATAATTCTGTCCAAGAATTCCTGTCAGCTGCCGATCCTAAATCCGTGTTTCTCAACCTTGACCACTGTAAGCTGTGTGGACTACAACTCCCAAAATTCCCCTGCTACCAGATGTGGGTTCTGGTTAACCATGGGATAACAGCAAACACATTAGTCCTTGACTTATGACCAAAATTGGAAGTAGAATTGCTCTTGCTGAGCAAGGCGACTGTTAAATGAGTCACACCCAATTTGATGACCTTTTGTGCCACGTTTGTTAGGTAAATCACTGCAGTAGTTAAGCGAATCATGCGGTCACTAAGCGAATCTGACTTCCTCCATTGGCATTGCTTGTCAGAAGCTGGTTGAGAAGGTTGCAGATGGTGATGACACGAGCCTGGGATGTTACCACCTGTGTAAATAGCACTTTGACTTATATACCACTTTACAGTGCTTTACAGCCCTCTCTAAGCGGTTTACAGAGTTAGCATATTGCCTCCAACAATCTGGGTCCTCATTTTACCCACCTCGGAAGGATGGAAGGCTGAGTCAACCTTGAGCTGGTGAGAATCAAATTGCTGGCAGTTGGCAGAATTAACCTTCAGTGCTGCATTCTAACCACTGTGCCACCACGGCTCTACATGTGGTTGCCAAGTGCCCACATGACTGTGTGGCTGCTGTGACAGTCATAAGTGGAGGATCCGTTGTAAGCAACTTTTTTTCCAGTGGACTGTAACTTCAAACAGCGGCTAAACCAATGGTTGTAAGTCAAGGCCCACCTGTACAAAAAATTCAACTCCTTTTCATCCATCTGGTGACTATGAGCCACGGTGGCGCAGCGGTTAGAGTGCAGTACTGCAGGCTACTTCTGCTGACTGCCGGCTGCCTGCAATTTGGCAGTTCAAATCTCACCAGGCTCAAGGTTGACTCAGCCTTCCATCCTTCCGAGGTGGGTAAAATGAGGACCCAGATTGTTGGGGACAAGAGGCTGACTCTGTAAACCGTTTAGAGAGGGCTGTAAAGCACTGTGAAGCAGTATATAAGTCTAAGTGCTATTGCTATTGCTATCCAGATAGGCAAGAATCTCCCAAAATGGATTTCTGTCCCCTTAGGTTCTCCCAGTGTATGGGACGTGTACCATGATATAAAGCCAGGCCATGAACATATAACATGGGATAGAAATGCTGAAGTTCTGGAATTTTCAATGCCTTAATTCTACAAAATGAACCCTACGAGGAAAAGAGATCCTCCAGATAGGTGGGGCGAAGCTAATGGCTTGAAAGCAGATCTTTCTCATGAAGCCTATGGAGAACAAAGTACAGCAGGATGACAATGGAACTCATCTTCAAAGAGACGCCAGATGACTTTTTGGCAAGTTAGAAAACATTTTTTTTCTTTTTTATCAGATATGCATCATTATCAAAATTACATAAAAACGTGCAGAAAAAAAGCCATTCTTTGTGTTGACAGTTTGATGCAGGGACAGGGCGTGTGGCTCATTTACACAACAAAACCTCAAGATCTTTATTAAAAGGGTGAAAAGAAGGAAAAACATTCATGCATTAAAGCAATTACCCCACTCAAGTCTGAAAGGGTGCATTTTAAACTTTGTTTTTTAAAAAAAGTTTAAAAGTTAAAAGAATCTAATTTCCGCTGCTTCTCTCAGAAAAATCTCTCAAAACCAAACAAGAACACCCACCCCTTCCAATAAACTCTAATATTTTAAGAAAAGTGCACCTGGTGCTTTGAAAATATGATTTCAGGCAAATTTCAAGCCTCTTCGGGAACAGAAATAGCAATAATTTAATATGAGCCTGAAATAATGTTAGCATAAAAAAATCCCAGTATAAAAAAAATCATAAAAAGAATAAGAATCCAAGTATAAGAGTTATTTTGCAATATGAAGAAAAGTTTATCTCAGGTTTCCTATTGTGATACAGGAATCAAATATTCAAACCTATTCTAAATGCAGACTAGGGAATGACTGATGTGAAAAGGCAAAAATTAAGAATTTTGCTGAATCAAGTTTGCTGAATATTGTACACAGAAAACAACAGATTGCTAATCATTATCTTAACATTGTGTCTGTCTGTCTCTCTCTCTCTCTAGTCTATATTATCCCTCTCTTTCACCTAGTCTGCCTGTAATTTCTCTCTTTCTCTTTCTCTAATCTCTCTCAACTCTTCCTAATCTCTATCTATTCTATAATATCTACCTAGTCTCCCTCTTTCTTTTATCTATCTATCTATCTATCTATCTATCTATCTATCTATCTATCTATCTATCATCTATCTATCTATCATCTCTCTATCTATCTATCTATCTATCTATCTATCTATCTATCTATCTATCTATCTATCTATCCATCTATCCATCATAGATAGATACATAGACAGACAAATATCTCCCTCTCCATTTTAATGCATTAAAACCTATAGATCATTTAAATTTTTGCACTTCTGACAGCCAATCCTTTCTCAAACCCACCCAGAAAAGGAGTTTACAAGAAAACCAAATGAGGTGATCCTTATTTCCCCTCTTCAACAAGGTGTGACCTGTGTAAATTGCATAATAAATGAGGTATTTGGAGATAAATGAATTTACAATAAACAAATAAACAGCGGTGGGGAGAGGGGGGGAGAAACCCTCCTTTTCCATCATGATAGGCCCAAGATCTGGTAAAAATCAGCCACAGGTAGTTAAGTGATTATCAACTGTAAAAAGAAAAAAAAATCAACCTGATATAATTGCTCCGAGGGGAGGGGGGGAAATTACTGACATATTTAACATTTCAACAGTGCCCCCTTTCCCATCCACGTTTGGCATGATCTAATTACCTTCGGATTGGTTTTGCATCCGTGATATGGCCCCACGTTCGCCTTTTGATAACTGTCAGGCAGAGAAAACGGGGAGCTGGATTGAGACAAGGCCGGATAATAAATCAGCCTCACCATTAGGGCTGAAATAGCTCATCATGGCAATTCTAAATCCAGGATTTATAAAGATGTCTAGGCTGCATACACACTGCTGGACACCATAATAAATTCATGAGCAACCCTGCCAAGGAAAGCTAGTTCATTATGTGGCAGGCTGCTGGCCATTAATCTAGCCAGGAGAGAGAGAGAGATTCCCGAGAAATTGAGCCGGGTTGGGAAATTTATGCAGACTTAAAGTTACCCATTTCATTATGGATTTAATCTGTTCCCTCTGCCAGAGTGCATGAGTGGTTTTTTACACTTTAGATCAAGAGCCTGTAGCTCCCCATTTTATATTATTTCTTCGACAATAATGTCCTAATTTCTTCCTCCCGAAAAAGAAATGAATGTGAGAGAGAGAGAGAGAGAGAGAGAGAGAGAGAGAGAGAGAGAGAGAAAGTGCCAAATGCTTCCAACCTGGCCTTTTCCTAATATTACATTTGATAAAATATTTATACAATCAATTGACAAAGGGCAGTGGCCCCCACCCCGGTGTTCTATTAACATGTAAATTTCCATACGGGCTTGATCGGGGCATGCAAAGTGAGATTTGCTAGGCTTGGCTTTATATAATGCACACACAGGTATCCCAGACCCACATATTCCACGTCTCTGAAACCCCTTGGATGGCCCAAACCTTCAAGTCAACATGAGTTCATTAAAATGCTTGCATCCATACCCCTTTCTGTTCACCCACCCTAGTGTTGAATATTTACTCTAACTATGCATAGAGGGGCACCATGGCTCACCGGTGAAAGTTGCTAAGTTTGTCAACTGGAAAGCTGATAGCCCAGGTTCGAGACCCAAGTGCTGCATGACGGGGTGAGCTCCCGTCACTTGTCCCAGCTCCTGCCTACCTAGAAGCTCAAAAGCAGGCAAATGGGAGTAGATAAATAGGTACCACTTCACTGGGAAGGTAACAGCATTCTGTGCGGCCTTGGCACATAATCATGCTGGCCACATGACCATGGAAGATGTCTTCGGACAATGCTGGCTCCTTCAGCTAAGAAATGGAGATGAGCATCATGCCCTAGAGTCACACAAAACTGAATAGGGGAAACTTTATGCATAAAAAGGACATTTGGCTTGTAATATCAATATAGTTCCCTCTCTGGTGTCTCTATGACACTTTACATTTGTTTGTTTTATTTACCAAATTTATTTGCCACCCCTCTCGCTGTTCAGGTGATTCTGAGCAGCTTACATGCATAAGAGCCAAGGTTAGAATGCAGTACTGCAGGCTACTTCTGCTGACTGCCGGCTGCCTGCAATTTGGCAGTTCGAATCTCACCAGGCTCAAGGTTGACTCGGCCTTCCATCCTTTTGAGGTCGGTAAAATGAGGACACAGATTGTTGGGGGCAAGAGGCTGACTCTGTAAACCGCTTAGAGAGGGCTGTAAAGCACTGTGAAGCGGTAAAAGAGCCAAGGTGGCGCAGTGGTTAGAGTGCAGTACTGCAGGCTACTTCAGCTGACTGCTAGCTGCAGTTCGGCAGTTCAAATCTCACCAGCTCAAGGTTGACTCAGCCTTCCATCCTTCCGAGGTGGGTAAAATGAGGACCCAGATTGTTGGGGGCAATATGCTGACTCTGTGAACCGCTTAGAGAGGGCTGTAAAGTACTGTAAAGCGGTATATAAGTCTAAGTGCTATTGCTATTGCTAAATAAGTCTAAGTGCTCTTGGTATTGCTATTGACTCAGCCTTCCATCCTTCTGAGGTGGGTCAAATGAGGACCCAGATTGTTGGGGGCAAGATGCTGGCTCTGTAAACCGCTTAGAGAGGGCTGTAAAGCACTGTGAAGTGGTATATAAATCTAAGTGCTATTGCTCTTCAGACACAGAATGTAGAATCCTAGGGCTGGAAGGGACCTTGGAGGTCTTCTAGTCCAACCCCCTGCTCAAGGCAGGCGTCTCATACACCCCAGTTTTTTTTTTTTTGGAAAACATCCAGTGATGGACCACCCGCAACCGCATGAAAAACTAGCCACATGAGTGAACTAACTGATGATGGGTAGCCAAACAGAGCTAACATCTTTCTTCCTTTTCCAACCATTTTTCTCTTCTCCTGCAAAAGAGGCTTCTGTTTTTCCATCTCGCCACCCTTCCTCCAATTTCTCTGCAACCTCCCTAATTGCCCCTAATTTTCTGATTTGGGAAAGATCCATGGGATGGATTCCTTCCTACTCTCTCCCCCTGGGGTTTGGATTCCTTGCTGACCAACCAGAGAAGACATGCATAAACCCTAGTTAGTATGTAGAAAAATGCAACTTCTATTTTTGTAAGCCAAAGATTTTATCATTAATCATGAGCAGGGATAAGTAACATTTTTTATGCCAACAGTCAGACTTGTAAATTAGATTAAATCAGGTTAATTGCCATTAATACAATGCTAGGGTATTTAATCATTTTTCTCTTGCCTTATATTAAGAAGACCATCATTGAAAATTATTGCCATGGGTATTTAAAAAACAAAAACTTAACCACAGTAGCCTGGAGGTTGTGACTTAGCAAATCAACTCACCCACCATTTTTGTTCAGCATGCAAATCCCTCCCAAGACTGCATATAGGAGTCAGATCAAGCATTGGTTAGTGCTGGATAGTCTGTCATCAAACATGTCTAAGTTAATTCCTTTCTAATGACAAACTGGAAATTCAGGTAGGATTCAGTGGAATGACATGGTAGGAGGGGATGGTTTCAGACTGCTCCCAGAATGTTTAATTCCAATTATATCCGACATGTCAGAACATAGGACATAAAACGTAGAATAATACGGTTGGAAGGGACCTTGGAGGTCTTCTAGTCCAGCCCCTTGCTTAAGCAGGGGATCCTATTCCATTCTCCATTCCCAATGGCTGTCCGATCTTCTTCTTAAAAAACCTTCGGTGATGTCTACGGGATCCTTTGTTTGAATGTAGGAAAATAAAGAGACCGTTATGGGGAAAAGGGAAGGATAGGCTGATCTTTCATCAGTATTCTTCTCTTTGATTATTTTTGTCCTAGGTGACCTCTTCAGTGGGGGCAAGAGAGGAAGGGAGAACCAAATTAGCAAGATGGGGAGATTGTAGAACATCAAGCTTCAAGCCCCACGTGTTTTGACCCACAGCCCAAAGGGGTGAGAGACTTTTGCCATAAAATATCAACCATCATCTGGCTCATGTTGGGCTCCTACGAACCACACATTCCTGCTCAGCATTGTCTTTCATTGCTTCCCTTAATTTTCTGCCATAATATTCACGTTGTCCAGAGGTGGGTTCCTCCCAGTTCGGACTGGTTCGCCCAAACCGGTAGCGACCCGCTGGTGACGTCACAGTGATGTCATGGATCCGGTTCGGTCGGTGCCGGTCCATGGGCGCCGCCATCTTTTTTTAAAAAAAAATTTGAATTTTTTTTTTGATATTTTTTTTTAAATTTTTCCGGTTTTTTTTTTCTTCTGTGTATGCGCAGAAGCCAAGTTTCCGGCACTGCGCATGCGTTGCCATCTTGTTTTTGGCTTTTGGGGGGGGATTTTTTCTGTTTTTCTGGCACTGCGCATGCGCGCGTGTGCAAAGCGCACGCGCGGCCGCGAGGGGCGGCCACACAGCACAGGAGGAAGCGTACCGGCAGTGAGTTCTTGTTTTTGGCTTTTTGGGGGGGGGATTTTTTCTGATTTTCTGGCACTGCGCATGCGTAGCCATCTTGTTTTTGGCTTTTTTGGGGGGGCGTGTTTCTGATTTTCTGGCACTGCGCATGCGTCACCATCTTGTTTTTGGCTTTTTTGGGGGGGGGATTTTTTTCTGATTTTTCAGCACTGCACATGCGCGCGGGAGGCGGCGAACCGGCAGCGAGGTAAGTTAGAACCCACCCCTGATGTTGTCCACCCAAAGCTTGTTCTCACAAAATCTATTTTCCCCACCAGGTTGCTTGCTTCCATTGGATTCTCCATCTGCAAAGAAGTTTCTGTTTCTCTTCTTACTTTGCAGAGAGAGAGAGAGAGAGAGATGGAGGGAGGGAGGGAGGGAGAGGGAGGGAGAGAGAGGGAGAGAGAGAAAGAGAGAGAGAGAGAGAGAGAGAGAGGAATGGAATGGAATGGAATGGAATGGAATGGAATGGAATGGAATTC
>QLTV01000572.1:390917-401196 GCA_003457575.1 Thermophis baileyi
GCTTCTTCATACTCTCTGAGCTTGGTTGTTTTCTTCCAGACATTTCCTTACCCAAACTAGGTAACATCATCAGTGCTGGTTTAGGTAATGAAACATCTGCAAGAAAACAACCAAGCTCAGAGAGCACCAAAGATCCTTCGTTTCAACCCTGAGCTACAAATATTTTCCTTTTATTGGTAGTCTCTGAATTTCTGCAATCGGTTCAAAAGAGCACGAGCAAGACAATTAATTGGGCTGGGGAAAAATACATATATTCTTCCCAGTTTCTGGAGTCTAATCAGGTCTCATTTTTATACCACTTAATGGCCTGGGATCCAAACCTTAAGAGATCAGAACATCTTCTCAGAGCTTACCTGCCCCATAGTATCATGAGTGAGTATATACACCAGGCTGATCACTTGTCACCTGTCTGCATCTTTCCTATAATTTATTCTCCTAGATGTCTAATGTTTATTTTCCAAGGTGTTTTTTTTTTAGTTTCTCACCAGTGAGACCCAGTTTGGTCTAGTGCTTAAGGTGCTGGCCTAGAAACAAAGAAATGGGAAGTTCTAGTCCCACCTTAGGCATGAAAGCAGGCGGGATGCCCAGTCAGTTTCTCTCAGCCCAACCCATCTCACAGGGTTGTTGCTATAGGAGATATATGAGGAGAAAGGAGGAGTATTAGGCCGCCTTGAGTATCTTATAAAACAATAAACGCAAGATAAAAATTCTTCTTCTTCTTAGCGTATTGCCGCAAGTGCAGGGTCCTCTTTTGGGATAATCAAACGTCAGCTGCATCTCCAGGACGCAGGGCCGTGGTTTGCATATCTTTGTTGATGGTGTCTTGCCATCTCTGTTTTGCATGCCCGCGAGGTCACCGGCCATTAACTTCTAGTTGGTAGGCAGTCTTGGCCACGGTGGAAGGTGCTGCTCTCTGGACATGTCTATACCAGCGGAGCCGGCCTTCTCTCATCTTTTCTGTAATTGGTGCCCCACCAAAATGCTGTCCAATGGTGTCATTTGCGATGTGGTCAAGAAGGGAGATGCCCGATATCCAATGGAGCCTTCGCATTTCCATGGCATGGAGAGGGCTTTCGGTCCCTGTTGTTGCTGCCCAGCATTCAGTGCCATACAGTGCAACAGGGTGGATGGTTGCCTGGTAAATCTTACATTTAAGATGGTTTGGCATTCATCTGTCAAGGCAAGATAAAAATCTAATAAAGAAATTAAAAAAAATAAAAGAATGTGCTTCTCCGATGATATTTGGATGCTGTTTTCGGAGAACAACTCCTTTTAATTGATGGTACTGTAATAGATGTCATGTCCTACACGTGTGTGTGTGTGTAGAATGTAGCTTGCAAGACACACATTTATATTCACTTCTGTCTACCCTGTAACTCTCTCTCTGCAAGTAATCCCCCCAAATTCACAGAGAAGCTCTCAAAACCGTTTGTGCAAACAAACACAGAGCGTAGCTATTTGTATTGGCATGGCATTCAGCTTGACAGTCAACAACAAGGAGCAGATGGTTGAAGCACTGGAACTCGCTACTCGGAAAGCAGCAGACCTGACCCCCTTAGAGCAACTTTCTCCCACTTACTCATTTGGTAAAAACAGCAGCCTCCCTTCTGTGGATTTCTTTAGTTCAGCTGTCGTTTTACGTACCAGAGGGGTCTTGATATTATTATTATTATTATTATTATTATTATTATTATTATTATTATTATTATTATTATTATTATTATTATTATTATTATTATTATTATTATTATTATTATTAATTCACAGAGAAGCTCTCAAAACCGTTTGTGCAAACAAACACAGAGCGTAGCTATTTGTATTGGCATGGCATTCAGCTTGACAGTCAACAACAAGGAGCAGATGGTTGAAGCACTGGAACTCGCTACTCGGAAAGCAGCAGACCTGACCCCCTTAGAGCAACTTTCTCCCACTTACTCATTTGGTAAAAACAGCAGCCTCCCTTCTGTGGATTTCTTTAGTTCAGCTGTCGTTTTACGTACCAGAGGGGTCTTGATATTATTATTATTATTATTATTATTATTATTATTATTATTATTATTATTATTATTTGTCCATTTCATAGAAGCAATTCTTGAAAAACCAACATTGTTTCATTCAGGTGGTGGGAAAGACTTGTAAAAAGATGGTTCCCTGATTAGTGCTCAGGATCAGACTGAAGGAGACGGGTTTCTAAAAAATAAAAATAACAGGAGAAAAAGCAGGCAAGTAAAAGAGAGATTTTACTGCCGAAAGGATGCCCCGCCCCTTTTTCCCATGTGGTCACATGTCAAAGAAGAGGCGGAGCTTCAACTGCACCATGTTAGCCACCATGTTGCCTTTTTTGACCCACTCTGATGAATACCTCTGACCTGAAGAGAAATGAGTCAGTCCAGAGGTGGGTTCCTCCCGGTTCGGACCGGTTCGCCCGAATCGGTAGCGACACGCTGGTGACGTCACGATGGTGACGCCATCTTTTTTGGGAATTTTTTTGGATATTTATTTTTTTTTGAATTTTTTTCCGGGTTTTTTTCTTCTGCGTATGCGCAGAAGCCGAGTTTCCGGCACTGTGCATGCATCACCATCTTGTTTTCAGCTTTTTTTGGGGGGGGGATATGTATATATATATGTATATATATATGTATATATATATGTATATGTATATGTACACACACACACACACACGTCCCAGGATAATGTTTCTCAGATCCAATCTGGGTCGGTCATGGGGACCAGAGGTTTTGTCCTCCAAGCTTTCGGACTCGTGCTGGAGCCCATTTTCAGGGAGACTTCCTGCAAAGTTGGTTTGCCTTTAATGCCGTTGTGATTCTCAGTCCTAACAATTTTCTGTATGAGTAACCAGGTTACCTACCCAACTCACAAACGAAGGCATATACACGTATCCCAGCATAATGTTGCAGGATCCAATCTAGGTCAGTCACCGGGACCAGAAGTTTTGAACGTTCAATTTACCTACATTTCAGTTTTGCAGCTACTAAGATTGTTGGTTGAGCAGGGACAAAAACAGCCAGGGAAACGATTGAAGCCTGGGAAACGTGCTCCTTGTCGGTCAACAGGAGAGTTGATTTACCTCCACCTTATCATTAAGTACTTAGGAGCCTTAACAGCCAATGACTTAATAGCTGGACATCTAGACCCCAATGAACAACTAAAAAGCCACACACAACCAGGCGCCACGTAAATACGACACATAGAATAGCCCACACACTTCCACTAGAGAGAAGTTCCCTGAGGATGGGCTCCAGCACGTGTCCGAGAGCTCGGAAGACAAAACCTGTGGTCCCAGGGTGACCGACCCAGATTCTAACCCCCTGCTGAGGCAGGAAACCCTATACCACTTCAGACAAATGGTTATCTAATCTCTTCTTAAAAACCTCCAGTGTTGGAGCATTTACAACTTCTGGAGGCAGGTCGTTCCACTGATTAATTGTTCTAACTGTCAGGAAATTTCTCCTTAGTTCTAGGTTGGTTCTCTCCTTGGTGAGTTTCCATCCATTGTTTCTTGTCCTGCCTTCAGGTGCTTTGGAGAATAGCTTGACCCCCTCTTTTTTTGTGGCAGCCCCTGAAATGCCAAACTGATTTTGCCCATTTCAGGTTTTTTTTTTTAAATTTTAGAAGATGGTATCTGAACAAAACCATCCGTTCAAAGAAAGCTTAATATGTTTTTCAAAATTAGAAATATTGTATTCCCTGGGGGCATTTTTTCTTTTAAATATATATAAATATATATGGAAACTGAAAACGTCCCATATGTTGAGCTTATGACTTATTTCATTTTAAAAGCGGAGGAAAAGGTCACTCTCTTTTAGTAACACCAACCCAGGAAGCTGTTTTCTTTCCATGCACCCATTAACCTTCTCCAGTTAACCGGTCTAATTTCCTATTCAGCGTGTTTTTCTTTCCATCACTTCCTATTTTTATTTTATTTTCGCATCACACCTTTTCTTCCCAGCACTTAACCAGGGGGAACCTCGATGCTGTCAGAGAGGGAGCAGGCCATTTGCATTCGTAGACCATGTTGAAAAGCATTATTTCGGTTCAGAGAAATTCGCCTTGGCCTTCAAAACCTCTTTTGTGAACCAAATAAAATAAAGTAGAGTAAAACAAATTCCTGGGTTGCCTGAACCGCGTCCCATAAATCAGATATTAAGTAAATATGGGAATGGGATGAAGGGGAAAAAAAGAAGAAGCACTCGTTCCTTACTGAGAAATAAGCTTTGGCATCAGCCAAACGAGTTTTGACTCGTATCAGATGGATCCAGTTGGTCAGATCAAAATAGTAAGAAATGAAAAAAAGATGGTTGAGTCATCAGAAAGAATCCTACTCTCACATCTGACAAATTATGGTTAGTCTTGGATTGAATAATCAGGGCAAAGAACATACTTTTCTGGATGAGAGAAGAGAATATTTGGAGCTCGGGGTTGAACTGTGGGGTCCTTGGTGTTCTCTGAGCTTGGTCGTTTTCTTGCAGATGTTTCATGACCAAACTAGGTAACATGATCAGTGCTTGCGGGGAAATGGGGTTTGCAGAGAGGAGGAGGAGGAGAAGGACTGTGGGGTCCTTGGTGTTCTCTGAGCTTGGTCGTTTTCTTGCAGACGTTTCATGACCAAACTAGGTAACATGATCAGTGCTTGGGGGGAAATGGGGTTTGTAGAGAGGAGGAGGAGGAGGAGGAGGAGGAGGACTATGGGGTCCTTGGTGCTCTCTGAGCTTGGCTGTTTTTCTTGCAGACCTTTCATTACCCAACTAGGTAATATCATCAGATGATGTTATCTGATGATCATCACTAAGATGTCAATAGAATTGAAAGAAGGTACATGGAAAGAAGATAAATGGGCAGAATGACATCTTCATTGTAAAAATCCCTTCCCAGAGAGGCTTGCCTGCGTTCAACGTTGTTATCCTTTCAATTTCAGGCCAATGTGTCTTTATATTTCAAGCAGGGCCGTGTGAAGTTGAGTTGGAGCAACTCAATTCAATTGTGATTTGGCTGAAGTATCCTAGACCTCCATAAAATTCAAGATTTCAGGTGTTTATTGTACAACGGAAACGCTGCCCCCCTTTTTTAGCCAGAGGATTGCTGCCAGTTGAGGAGTCATTTCTGTTGTCCTATTTTCTGCTAAAAACCACTGACAGTGGGCATGATAGCAATAGCAATAGCACTTAGACTTATATACCGCTTCATAGTGCTTTTACAGCCCTCTCTAAGCAGTTTACAGAGTCAGCCTCTTGCCCCCAACAATCTGGGTCCTCATTTTATCCACCTCGGAAGGATGGAAGGCTGAGTCAACCTTGAGCCTGGTGAGATTTGAACCCCCGAACTGCAGCTAGCAGTCAGCTGAAGTAGCCTGCAGTGCTGCACTCTAACCACTGCGCCACCTCGGCTCCCACCATCCTGCATGTTTTCTGGTCCATCTAATGCAGGGGTGTCCAAGTCAGGGACCGGATCCAGCACGCGGGGTGCTTAGATCTGGTCCATGAGGCCTCCCTGGAAACAGTGAAGGACCGGCCCATGGTGCCTTTGCCAGTGAAAACAGAGCTCGGGAGGGCCACGTGCGTTTTCACTGGCAGAGGGTTGCAGGAGGCCGTAGCAGCCGGAAACGGAGCTCGGGAGCCCGTTTTCGCTGGGAAAGCGCTCGAGCCACCGCAGGCACCCCCGACACGAGTGACGTCAAGCTGGCTACGCCCACCCAAGCCACGCCCACCCAGGGCCCCCGAGGTCAAACACAACCCTGATGCGCCCCTCAATGAAATCGAGTTTGACACCCCTGATCTAACGTATCTTCAACAAGATTAGTTGATAGTTGGTAGATCTCAATGAGTCAAGATAATTGCAAAAGATTTCTATCTTATTTTGCTGATATAGCACTGCTCACCTCGTGCACTGGTAAGGAAAAACCCAAGTCAGCACACTGAGATACTTTTATGGGTCCTATTATTATTGTGTTCCCTCCTTCTCCTCCTTAAATATTTCAAGTATTCTTAGTATAAAGCTGTATGGTGACATCTGGTGATTAGGGATGTAATGTAATTCCACCTCAGATTCCACTGGGAGACTATTTGTAGCCGGACGACTAGCATGAGAATAAAGGCTGATAGTTTTCTGCAGAAAAAGGGAAGGCTTTTTCTACTACCAAAGTTGTACATATATTATGGTTGTTACAATTTTAAAAACAGCTTTGCATATGGGGATTTCTATTATAAAAACACTCTTTAGGAGACGCATGTGTCAAAATACCTTAAATTATATATATATAAACTTATATCAACAGTTGGATAAATTAGGTATGAGTTTTTCTGAAAATGTAAGGGGTAATTTCAGACTTGAAATTTTGGGCTTAGACAACTTAGAACTTCGCCGTCTTCCATCCGACCTAAGCGTAGTACATAAAATTATCTGCTACAATATCCTACCCATCAATGACTACTTCAGCTTCAACCACAACAATACATGAGCAAACAACAGATACAAACTTAAGGTAAACCGCTCTAAACTCGATTGCAGAAAATATGACTTCAGCAACAGAGTGGTCAATGCCTGGAATGCACTACCTGACTCTGTGGTTTCTTCTCCTAACCCCCAAAACTTTAACCTTAAACTGTCTACTGTTGACCTCACCCCATTCCTAAGAGGTCTGTAAGGGACGTGCATAAGTGCACCAACGTGCCTACCGTCCCTGTCCTAATGTCCCTTTTTATTCGTATCCTTTTCATGTATTCAAAATCATGTTTATACTTTTATCTGTTATCTTATATATGCTTGATAAATAAATAAATAAATAAAATAAAATAATAGAGCTGGAGAAGTAAAGAAAGATTAATCATGAGGAATTAAAAGCATCACACGTGTAGATTAGTTTAAAAAGGATAAGAACATTTCACTAAATCGGTCAAGCAAACTTTTTCAGGAATAATGTATAATTGTGACAGCTGAAATCTGAGATGGGGGCAAAGAGAGAAAGAAAGAAAGAAAGAGAAAGAGAGAAAGAAAGAGAAAGAGATTTTAAATTATTGATTTAATAGTGTTTAAATCCAGGGGTGAAATGCTACCAGCTCGGACCGGCTCAGGAGAACCGTTAGCGGACATGTGGCCTGGTTCGCCGATCCGGTAGTGATGGCTGGCTGGCCACGCCCCCGAACCGGTCCCCCGGTCGCTGCTCGCTCGCCCTGCCCCGCCCAGTCTCTGCTCTGCAGCTTGCCTGCCTGAAGGGCTGTGCCCCTGATCTGCCTGCCAGGTAAGCCTGCAAAGTCGTGGCCAACCTAGCTGCCCCTGCCCCTCCCACCATCCCAGCCTGCATTCCCTACTCCATTCCCTGTGGCCCGCAGCCTCAACATGCTTGCCTGCCTTCCACGCGGCCTTCCTGGCGGTCCCCCATGCCCGCTTGCCTTCCGAGGTTGGCGTCCAGCCCAGCCGGCCAGTGGGTGGGCGGGCGGCCCTTGGTGGAAACGCAGATGCTAAGAGGGGCGGCGGCAGTGCTCCAGGAGGGCAAGCAGATGTCCCGGGGCTGCTGCACATGTGCCCGCCCCATTTCTGCAAAGGCAGAGCCCCCCCCGCAGGGCGATCCAAAGAGGGGAGGGGGATGCTGCAGAAAAGGCCACCTTCCACCCGGGCCCGCGTGCCTCCTAGGCCGGCCCCGTGGGGCTTGGGGCTCCGAAGCAGCCCAGTGGCTTCCCACCCTGCTCTCTTTGCGGATCGGCCTGGCCAACCACCGGCGCCACTCTGGGAACTTGCCCCACGGAGTCGCTTCCCGCCGGCGAAGAAGCAGAGCAAGAGGTGCAGAAGCCGCCAGCAGCCACCCCCATGCAGGGAGAGGGCCAGGCCCGGCCATGCCACCGCGGAGCTTTCCCTTTGGCCTGGGCGGCGGCGCTTACCCGGGCGGGCCAGTCCGGGTAGCCATTCATCTTGGCGAAGACCAGGTTGCCCCACTTGTAGTCGCGTGGCTGGCTGGAGTGGGACATGGCATGGGCGGAGAGGCCGATGCAGCCCCCATTGAGGCCGCCCTGGACGAACGATTGCCGTGCCTCTCCAGCAACAGGCGTGCTGGGGCCGCCTTGCCTGCCTTCGCCGCTTCCGTGTGCTGCACATGGAAGGGGCCACTGCCGCCTCTCTTGCCACCCTCCCTCCCTGCCTGGCTGCAGATGTCTGCCTGCCCGAAGCAACCTCCTGAAGCAACCCCACCGCCGTTCGCTTTCTTCCTTCTCCTGCCGCGAAACGAAAGCATGTTAAAGGGCGAGCTATTGATGGTTGCATGGAAGGAAAATAAACTGAGCGTGGGATGGAGAGAGTGCAGGGCTGGCCCTGGCCACAGCCAATGGCATCATCCCACCGCGGCCCACCTATGAAGTCTTTGGCTCCATGTGCAGCGCTGATGGAGGCTCGGGGGTTCAGGTGAGGAGCTAGCGCACATCCCAACCCTGAGGCATTGGTGATGAGCTACAGCACTCATTTCCCCATCGCTCCGGGATTCGAACCCTCCCCCAAAGTAAACGTGACAGGCGACAGGGAGTCCTGTGCAAGTTCTATTGCTCCTTCTCAATCCACCTGGACTTTTCCCTGTGCTCTCTCTGTCCCACGCTCAGTTCATTTTCCTTCCACTCAACCATCAATAGCTCACCCTTTAACACGATTTGTAGACCTCAAATCTCAGCGTTTGCAGCAGAGGTGGGTTTCAGCAGGTTCTGACCAGTTCTGGAGAACCAGTAGCAGAAATTTTGAGTAGTTCGGAGAACCGGTAAACAACACCTCTGACTTGCCCCGCCCCCATCTATTCTCTGCCTCCCGAGTCCCAGCTGATCGTGAGGAAATGGGGATTTGGCTATTCTCTGCCTCCCGAGTCCCAGCTGAGGGTTAGGGTTAGGGTTAGGTTTGGGGATTTTACAGTATCCTTCCCCTGCCATGCCCACCAAGCCACGCCCACCAAGCCATGCCACGCCCACCAAGCCACTCCAACAGAACCGGTAGTAGTAAAATATTTGAATCCCACCACTGGTTTGCAGCTGAGGGAAATGCCAGGCCCTTCCTGGAACAACCCGCCGCTCTCGCCACCCTCCCTCCCCGCCTGGCTGCAGACGTCTGCCTGCCCTCCCGGAGCACCACCGCCGTGGTTGTGTGGAAGGGAAATGAACTGAGCGTGGGACAGAGAGAGCGCGGGGAAAAGTCCAGGTGGATTGAGAAGGAGCAATAGGTGGGATGTGGGAAAGTGGACAGAAGCATCTGGGCAGAAGGGCTCGTTTTTTAAGTGTGCTCAAGGCTGCCTAAAGAAAGATTGGGAAGCTCAGCCCCGGGCCCTTTCCTCCTCAGCAGCCAGTCCCATTCTAAACTTCCTGTACAGCTCCTGAGGCCGAAGGGCTTTAAACCGGGCCCGGGAATCCAAAAGCTGCCTTTCTCAGAACGCACAGGACTCCCTGTCGCCTGTCACATTTACTTAGGGGGAGGGTTTGAATCCCAGAGACGGGGAAATGAGCGCTTTTTAGCTTGTCACCAACGCCTCCATCGGCACTGCACACGGAGCCGAAGACTTCATAGGCAGGCCGCAGCGGGATGATGCCATTGGCCGCGGCCAGGGCCAGCCCCGCGCTCTCTCCATCCCACGCTCAGTTCGTTTCCCTTCCATGCAACCAAAAAAAGTTTTTTTAAAAAGGTTCAGACGATTGCGCGGCACAGTTGATTGTCGGAACCTTTTTTTAAACTTTTTTTAGCATTTTTAAACTACCGGTTCAGGAGAACGGTAGTTAAAAATGCTTTAAAAAGTAAAAAAAAAAGTTGGCCATGCCCACCCAGTCACATTTCCCCCACCACCAAGCTAAGCTATGCCCCCAGAACTGGGGGCAAAACATTTTGGATTTCACCACTGGTTTAAATCTATGTGTATGTTTGTTATTTTGTTTGTATGCACTTTTTTGTTTGTTTTGTTTTTCTTTTTTCCCTTTTGGATGTTGTATTTCAGCTTTGGAAATAAATTAAAAATGTATTGGATTTAATCATGTTTAACATGGACTTAAAATAAAATCATTCGGTTGGAGATTAAATTTTGGTGAGTACTATTCCTTTAATGTGATGAACAGCACTCATATACTTTGGGCTTGTGGTATGAGCAGATTTGGGGCTGGAGAAAATGACCATGCTGGACATTAATTACATATAAATATAGATAGATAGATAGATAGATAGATAGATAGATAGATAGATAGATAGATAGATAGATAGATAGATAGATAGATAGATAGATAGATAGATAGATAGATAGATAGATAGATAG
>QLTV01000572.1:426037-440578 GCA_003457575.1 Thermophis baileyi
CCTGAATATGTTACCTTGTTGGGTGATGAAACGTCTGCCAAGCATAAACAACCAAGCTCAGAGAGCACCTAAGGACCTCAAAGTCATCCTTTCCTCTCCTCCTCCTCCTCCTCCTCCTCCTCTTTCTCCTTCTCCTTCTCCTTCTCCTCCTCCTCCTCCTCCTCCTCCTCCTCCTCCTGTCTTTTTAAAATCAGTTCCAGAGAGTTCAAATAAAAATAACAAAAAAGAGAAGAATATTCTGCTTTGATATTCTGTTTTGCAAACTAACAGAAAGAGGTGGGGAGAAAGAGAAGGAAAAGAACTTAGAATATCTCTGTCTGTCCTGAGTCACCTGCCTATACAAAATGCCCAATTCTAAGCAAGCTTTCAAGACCCATTAAATTCACTGGGATACCATCCCTTTATAGTAAGTATTCACTTACTATAATCACTTACTATAAAAACATGGCAGCTCCAGATTCTGGTGTATACCAAGTCTCATTCACGTGTTGATTTGTCCTCATTTAATACTTAACAGAATCACAGAAGGGACATTGAAGGTCTTCTAGTCCAACCTAGTTCAAACATGATTTATGTGATGTTAAACCATGATTCACTTCACTTCACCCTTCAGTCATGGTTTGTTTAATATTTGTTGAATACGTTTTATAGATTTGCAGGACTCCACATAATTGAGAATCTATGGTTGTTGCCTCCATGCTAGGCACTGAGCCGGAAATGAAACAACCCACAAAATAGTTCAGTGCAACATATGAACCTGCTTTCTACATGGGAAATTTGGGGACAGGGGTACGAAAGAGGTGGATGCACATTCTTGGCCTTTTACCTGGTTTTCCCTCCTTCTAGAATTCTCAGTATGACTTGAAGGACAGCTCACCGGCTTTACATGCAGGCATTGCTCAACCCACAGCAGCAGCCTACTATTCTTATGACCATTCTTTTGGGCAGTATGACAGGTAAGAGATCCTGCATTCAGATCTGGCACAGTAACCCTGTTCCTATCCCACTTGACAAGTCTATGCTTTGGGTCCTTGGTGCTCTCTGAGCTTGGTTGCTTTCTTGCAGACGTTTCACTACCCAATTAGGTAACATCATCAGGGCTAGAAGGGAGGGAGATTTGCGGAGAGCAGGAGGAGGAGGAGGAGGAGGAGATAGAAGAAAAAGAAGAAAAGGAAAAAAGAAGAAGAAGAAGAAGAAGAAGAAGAAGAAGAAGAAGAAGAAGAAGAAGAAGAAGAAGAAGAAGAAGAAGAAGAAGAAGAAGAAGAAGAAGAAGAAGAAGAAAAAAAAAGAGGGGGGGGAGAGGGAGAAGAGAGAGAGGGAGGAGAAGGAGGAGGGAGAAGGGGAGAAGAGGGGGGGGAGGGAGGAAGAAGGGGAGAAGGGGGAGGAGGAGGAGGAGGAGGAGGAGGAGGAGGAGGAGGAGGAGGAGAAGGAGGACGGGGTCCTTGATACTCTCTGAACTTGGTTGTTTTCTTGCAGATGTTTCATTACCCAACTAGGTAACATCATCAGTGGTAGAGTTTGCTCTCTGTTTTACACTAGTGGCTGCCCTATCAATGGTGGGAGTGTTCTTGATGGTTCCTTGATTAGGCTCTTAGGCAACTAATACATAAACAGAGAGCAAACCCCCCTCTTTTCTAGGAGTTGTTTTATTTGGGACGATTTCCTTGTTTCTTTGGATAGTCTGTGAAGCTTTGTGTTTCTGGCCTTGGAAGAAATCATGTCAGCTCATTTTCATCTACCTGTTAGGTACGGAACAGTGGACTTCAGCAATTCATCCAGACGCAAGAATGCTACCCGAGAAACCACCAGTACCCTCAAGGCGTGGTTATATGAACACCGAAAAAATCCTTACCCAACCAAGGGCGAGAAGATCATGCTGGCCATCATCACCAAAATGACCCTCACCCAGGTCTCCACTTGGTTCGCTAATGCCCGCCGGCGACTCAAGAAGGAGAACAAGATGACCTGGTCTCCTAAAAATAAAACAGGAGATGACCAGAGGGAGGGAAGTAAAAGGAACGGGGAAGACTGTAGCAGTGATAATGAAGACAAAGGTAAGAATGGAAAGTTGGTGTCATATTTTTTTTCTCCCTAAAAATGGGAAATACATTTTCATTACATAATGTAAGAAATGACTCACCCTAAAGTCCTTTCAGTGCAGCACTTTATACTCTACACTAGCCAAGGAGATGACTTCATAAGTTCTAGAAGAATGGCTAAAGTCAACAATTTTCCAAGAGCTCTGAAGTTGTGACCTTTCCCACATTCAGATGTCCTTATTCTAATTCACAGTTAAAGAACCCTACATTGTGTGTACTTCAACTCCCATCAGGCCTTGTCAGAACAGCCCTTTAAGGATGATGGAACTTGCTATCCAACATCTGGAAGGCACATGTTCCCAGTCTTGACTTAGAACTCTCGTCCTGGGTCATTTTTAAGGAAACTCTCTTATTTCTTTGTTTGCCCTTATCTCTGGCATCTACCTTCAACCCTGAATTGCAATCACCTTTTCCTGATTGTAAGGTTTTGTTATTAAGTATTGTGAGTTTCCAATCAACAAAACCAAAATCAAAGTTTCATATATTTTTTTCCCCTTCACAAGCACAAATTCCAGAAGTGATATCCAAATAAGGACATATTTTCCTCTTTAAATAAAGCATTCAATTTAACCATTCCTGCTTTATCTTCCTTGCTATGGAAGATTTGGTGTTATAGAAATGGCTATTTATATATTAATATGTAAAAGCAAAAAGTTGAGGTTGGAGTGTATTTTTCTTGTACTGTGCTAGGAAGAGTTGGAAGTCAATGCCCCCTTTTCTTTCTTTTCTCTTCCCCCTTGTATTTCACACCCCCTTTTTCTGTTCCCTTTCCTTCCCTTAATTTCCTATTTTCTTTTCTTTTCTTTTTTGTATTTTATACAATTAAAAAAAAGTATTGTGAGTTTCCTATCTGTACAGGAAAAAACCTATCCTGTCCTCTTGGTGGAATGATGTACCTGAGCTACATTAGTACTTAGGATAAATATGTCAACTTCATTTAGATTATTTTGCGGTAGTTCCCAAGAAACCAAATTACTGACATCTCTACATAAAACCAACTTGACTTGCTCTTAATTAACTCCTTAAGGTGACTGTTTTCTGTTCTTTATTCCTTTTCTTTCGAATCATAGACCCCAAAATCTGCAAAGAAGAAAAGGAGCTGCAGCTGAGTGATCTGGAGGACTTGGATGAGGAGGAACCAGACATGAAGGTTGAAGATGAGCTGAAGCACCTTCATCAGGATGGCCTCCTAATTGGCAGAGCATTGACTGAGTCTGAGAAGAACAGCTGTACTGGAAGCTCAGCCGGTCATTTTCATGCTTTTTCATGTGCCAAGCAACATTCACCAATGGCAGGGGACTTTCTTGGCCACAAGGAGAATAACATAGCAGGAAGTCTTGCCACTCAAGGCCAACTCTACGAAACTCCAGAAAAGCCACGCATCTGGTCCCTAGCTCACACAGCAGGAGCCAACATGGTTGTGGGGACCACCAGCCATCCTGCTCAAAGGACAGAGAGCCCCGATTGTTTGGTGCTCAGGGGAAGGTGCTCAGGGACTGACGGACATTGCAGTGAAGCGAGGCCCCTGGGCAACCTTGTGAGAACACAACCCATTCATGACAAGGCCTTGGAAGAGCTGCCACCTCCAGCTAAGATCTTTAAGAGTCCAACCTTCAACCTACAGTCCATTGCACTAAACTATACTTCATACCCTGTGCTAGGGGAGACATGTCAGTACGCAACAGGAGCAGAAGGTTGGCCTTTTCATCTTGTTTTATTTTCAGACTGTCTTTAGTTTGATAACGGAAAGAAGTTCATGTGAGGCCCGGAACGCCAACACAGATGTTTAAACCAGTGGTGAAATCCAATTTTTTTTACTACCGGTTCTGTGGGCGTGGCTTGGTGGGTGTGGTGTGGCTTGGTGGGCGTGGCTTGGTGGGTGTGGTGTGGCTTGGTGGGCCTTGTGTGGCTTGGTGGGCGTGGCTTGGTGGGCGTGGCAGGGGAAGGATACTGCAAAATCTCCATTCCCACCCCACTCCAGGGGAAGGATACTGTAAAATCTCCATTCCCACCCCACTCCAGGGGAAGGATACTGTAAAATCTCCATTCCCACCCCACTCTGGGGCCAGCCAGAGGTGGTATTTGCCGGTTCTCCGAACTACTCAAAATTTCCGCTACCGGATCTCCAGAACCTGTCAGAACCTGCTGGATTTCACCCCTGGTTTAAACTCAGGAGAGACCACTGAACACTTAGCTGTTTTCTGAAGTAGTTGTGGGCCTAGCATTCTCTTCTCAATTTTGGCAGCATGAAGCAAATAGGCCCATCCTGCTTATTTGGAAAGTGGGGCTAAAGAATTAAAGCTTTGTGGGTCAACTTTGGAAATGCACAGAGGAGTATCATGGGTGGGAAGAAACCTCCCGTTTAGGGTCTAATCTGGAAATGTGTTATCTTTATCTACAACTCCAGTGAAATTGGCTAATGCACATGAGAAATGTGATGGCTTGCACAAAGTTAAATCTGACTTTTGTTGACTGATGTGAGAAGAACAAGCTTCAGCTTATAATTAACAAATCGATTACTTCACACCTTAAATTGGGCAAGCAACTGATTTGTTTTTTTATTTTTAAAAGAACAACTTGCTGTTCAGTGGTGGGATTCAAAAAAATTTTACTACCGGTTCTGTGGGCATGGCTTGGTGGGTGTGGTGTTGCTTGGTGGGCGTGGCAGGGGAAGGATACTGCAAAATTCCCTCCCCACTCATGGGGGAAGGATATTGCAAAATCTCCATTCCCACCCCACTCCTGGGGGAAGGATACTGCAAAATCTCCATTCCCACCCCACTCCTGGGGAAAGGATATTGCAAAATCCCCATTCCCACCCCACTCCAGGGGAAGGATACTGCAAAATCTCCATTCCCACCCCACTCCTGGGGGAAGGATACTGCAAAATCCCCATTCCCTCCCCACTCCTGGGGGAAGGATACTGCAAAATCTCCATTCCCACCCCACTCCAGGGGAAGGGTACTGCAAAACCTCCATTCCCACCCCACTCCAGGGGAAGGATACAGCAAAATCCCCATTCCCTCCCCACTCCTGGGGGAAGGATACTGCAAAATCTCCATTCCCACCCCATTCCAGGGGAAGGATACTGCAAAATCCCCAGAGAATAGATGGGGGCGGGGCCAGTCAGAGGTGGTATTTACCGGTTCTCTGTACTACTCAAAATTTCCACTACCGGTTCTCCAGAACTGGTCAGAACCTGCTGAAACCCACCTCTGTTGCTGTTGTTGTAGTTGTTTATCCCTAAGGATTGAATGGGAAATTGCAATTTGGTCTTTCTGTGGTTCTTAAATTTAAGGAGGTCATCAGTCATCATTAAACCAATGCACAATAACAATAAACAGTAATATTATTATATCTTGCCCAGAAAAAAAAAAGTAGCAAAAAAATGCTAAATACTTATTCAGAAATCTTTTGTGTATTTAACTAAAAAAACAATGAAACAGAAAACAAATAAGTATTTAAGGCTTTAAAAGAAACCTTGGAGTAATATAATATATTGGAATTAATTCAAAATTGCACTGATATCTCTGTTGTTGTTATTCTTATTCTTCCATTGAGTTGTTCCTACCATGACATCATTTTTGCAGTATGTTAAAAAAAAATGCACTGTTTATCTATTTTTTTTCCACATTCCATCCTGAATCACCTTGTTTGGTTGGGAAGAAATGATCTCAGATCAGCAAGTCATGCTGGTATACGATGGTGGATCTTCTTTGAGAGTCATGGCCAATGACTTGGGTCTCTGTTTCTAGAGTGATGGAATGATCAAGTCAATATACAGATGCGATCTTCTCTAGGAAATTGTTTAGAGATGCAGTAGGCAGTATCCAAGAGCAAATGTCTATGGAGATTCTCAGTCATCTGGGTCATGGTTGTCCCAAAGGTGCTTTTTTCAAGAGGCAACTGGACTTTCTGGTTTTTCTTTGAAGACCTTTTGCTTCTCATCCAACAAGCTCCTTCAGCTCTCAGAGCTGAAGAAGCTTCTTGGATGAGAAGCTTCAAAGAAAAACCAGAAAGTCCAGTTGCCTCTTGAAAGAGCACCTTTGGGATATCCAAGAGCAAGTTCATAAAAATAATTACTTGTGTTTCATTATGGCTGGTTTCAATAGTAGAATACAACAAGGGAAATATTCACCCAGAGAAACGGGGATGAGTTGGTTTCCAAAGATCTCATGATTGGACCTTCATTGCTAGCAGAAAATTGCCTTATGGAGAAATGGATAAAAACTGACCAATCTTCTTTGGTCTCAAAGCTTTCCTGGGCTTGGAGTCATTTGAACATTGTAAGGGAGCCTATAGAAAGAAACATGAACCATTGTCAAAGAAGCCCATCTTTGAACAGAAGAACTTTTGTATTAATAAATATTTGTGTGAATTCAAAGTTCTTCTGTTCAAAGATGGGCTCTGTAAACCAAAGCAACTTTGTATGTCTGAGTGTAACCTAGGATTTTTGTGTGTGAGCCATTTCCATCCAAAGCTGAAAGAAGTTTCTGTTTCTCTGTTACGACAGGATTTCGGAGAAGCATACGGGCTGCTCAAAGTTCTCTGGACCTGAGTGATGTTTGTCTCAGCCAACATAAAGAGAAACTCAGAACAGCTTTCAGGCCGGTGCTGAAGAGGTGAAAAAAGTGAGTCACGATGCTGTTGTGTTGTGTGGAGAGATGACTTGTGAAGTGTACCAGAGGTTGAACCAGTTCCCAACATCCTTGATCACTGGCCGTGTTGCCAGCAACATTTGGAGTCTGAAAGGGGTCTTCATCCAAGTTTGGAGCATCCAGCATCCCATATGCTGTGAAGCTGTTTTGTTATGAGTTGCTATTTTAATAAAGGGAATTATCTTTGCAATTTGTTGCATTCTCTCTCTCTCTCTCTCTCTCTCTCTCTCTCTCTCTCTCTCTCTCTCTCTCTCTCTCTCTCTCTCTCTCTCTCTCTCTCTCTGCCAGAAAAAGCTATTAGTGGGCTCATTCTCATCCTAAAATTGAGGGTTTGGAGAAGATTTAATTGAATCATGAAAAACAAGAAAGAGAAACCTAGTCAACTCAACCAAGAAAAGGGTACAGGAACCAAAAGCAAACAGTGGGGACTCAATCTGTTATTTCTTTCAATGATGTGTTTTCTTTAAAAGAACATTCAAGGGTCTAAAAGTGGACATGAGCAAGAGATAGGAACATTTATAATAGTCCAATCCAGTACCCAGGCAAAGTCTACATATTTTTTTGGTTTAGTCTACCCCTTTGTAGTGACTTTGTTTCATTCACAAAAGACCAGAAAAGCAACTAAAATTTAAGAGGAGACATTTCAGATAACTAAATGCCCCACTTTGTTCCTTGTATTTTAATATGAAAAAAAAAAAACCAAAATGAAGCAAAATTCCAGCACTTCAGCCAACTGGCATTGTCTGTAATTGTCATGCAAAAGTTAATGCAGTGGAAGTCATACCAGTAACAACCTGAGATTTGAACACCACGTTGTTCAAAATCCAAATTCAACTCTGTCTGCCTTCATATCAATACATTTAAGAAGACCTTCTGCATGGATCCCTTCTTCACTATATACTGGATAACAAACATTGGTTTTATTGTTAAGTAATATTGTGTGAAGTTTTCCTTCCCCTCTTAACTAAATGAGATCTGTGGGAATTTGATAAAAGGAAGGGGGCTGAGAAATAAGAAAAAAAAATTACCATGCCTTTGGATTAAAAAATATATATAGAATGTTAATATATAAAGCTTCTTTTGTGTTTCTCAATAGAAAGTCCCTGTAGAATAGTATGCCTTCATCCCTCAATATGCAATAATAAAAGTATGTATTTTTAAAACTTTTTTTAAAAAAAGATCATCTGCTGTCTACCAGTACATTGGTCCTGATAGTTCCTTTACTAAATGATCCAGATGGGGGATACTTTATCACAGATATTTTACCAGACTTTTACTTTGGCTAATGAGATCCCTTTTCTCTCTTTCAGGTTACTGAAAACCACCATGTTACTTGAACTTCTCAAGAAGGTATGGGAACCTCAAGCTTCCAGGGAAGACACCCATTATCTCCAATGTGAATCCTCTCTTTGTCTCTTTTCCTCTTTCTCAGTGCTCTCCAGAGCATGAATGACTGTTACAGCTTCTCATGTCAGAGGAAGGGAAGAGATAACCTTCTGAAACACAACTTTTACCATCACAAGGCCAACCAGAAAACATACGTAGGGATCAGGTTTTGCTATGTTATATGAGCATCTCTCATGCGCTAAGTTTGTCATCAAACTACGTTAATTGAACTGTGACTCTCCGGTAAAATTCTGCCAATGTATTTTGGATTTCGGAGAGACCTTGGCTTCTGTTGTAGATCTGTGTTGTTCTCTGTATAATGGAAACTAACAATGTGGTTATTGAACTAACCTCTTTCTTTCTTTTTTCTTTTTCTTTTTCATATCCTAAATATGTACGGGATGTGTAGGGGTTAACATCCTTTCAACAGGTCTTCAGATTTTTTTTTTAAAATACTTGTTTTTCCCCATTTTTAAATTAAGTGTGTTTGTGTGTCATGTTTCTTCAAAAGAGTCCTTTCCTAGTTCAACCTGCACATATGTTTATTATTGCCTTGTACAAAGATATCACAGAAAGTATTTTTAAAACTCTCTAATTAAAATTCCAACAACTGAATGCTGTTGAAGAAAAATATGAAATTTAAGAGAGAGGAAGTGTGTGTGTGTGTGTGTGTGTGTGTGTGTGAGAGAGAGAGAGAGAGAGAGAGAGGGTGGGTGGGGAGGGAGGAAGGGAGAAAAACAGCACTCACTGAGATTCATTACTATCAATACTGATTGAATTCTCTCAGTTTTGTTTCTTATATAATATTTTAAAATCCAGTTTTGGACAATTTCTTTACTGATATGTTTTTCCCACTATCTGTCCACATGGTTCTATATTTATTGTACACTCACAGTTATTGTGTCGGGTAAATTCACCTTGGGGAGAGGTGTATACTGAACCTGCATCAGGATACAGGCTTTATCATTGTGGCTGGGTTCACACATTACACTAAGTCTCCCTGTCTGTCTCTCTGGCTGTCCCACTGTCCATCCATCTATCTGGCTACCTTTCTACCTGTCCATCCATCTGTCCATTCTTCTTTTTTCCTCCCTAGCCATGATAGAGGCTTCCAGAATTTATCCAAGGACTGGAGCAACTCATGGTGAGACCTGTGTTAGCCACTCATCACAAATCTGGATTCCACTTAATTGATTTCTATAGTTTGGTACCCCCCCTTTTTTTTTTGAGTTTTACATCCCTCTAAATCTTACAACATTTAGGCCAGAGTTAAAAGAGGGCATGAGCCTGGCTCGGATACCATGGACAGCTCCAAAGTCATCAACCTGCTCCAATAAAGGTCTAGAAAGGGTCTAAAGACAAACGTTGGTGAGCAAAGTTGCTCTCAAGTAGATTGGGAATAGTGGCATGGTAGTCTCACGACCTTATCCTTTCTGGACTGGATCTCTTTATTCAACCAGCCTCAGTGCATTCTTTATGGATAACTCATCCTAATTGGCATGAAAGTTTGTTCTGTGAATATCTGCCTGGCTTGTTAACAGGGCAGCAACATTTCTTTTAAGGCGAGTAAGGGATAAAGTAGGACATTCTTAGTAGGTCATCATCCCAGTTTAGTTAAAAGAGCATTATTGCCTCTGACAAAGTTGAGACAGAAAGGAGTCCATCACTCGGCATTCTTTCTCCTTAATTAAAAGTGTCACCAAGCACTCTCTGGGCAGACAAATAAACAGAGCTGAAGCCCAGAGAAGAAGGAAGCCTTTGTCCCTTGACTCATTGCAAGCAAGGCCCATAATTTAATCACTGTGCTAATTAAGAGGTCATCTGCAGATCAACCCATGACTAGCTTTTCCCCAAGTTCACCGAGGTCAACATTTTACCATGTGTCATTTGTGATCAATATTATCCAATGGATCCTGCTTTCATAAATCAGCAGGATGGATCTTGGTTATTGAGTAGAGACTGATACGTGGATCAGGAAAGGAGCAGGAGAGGAAAGAATGAATCGTGGAAGAAATACCAGGATTGGAGAGGGTTTAAAAGTCTACATCCTCAGGCCAGCGGCATTCAAATATTTAAGATTCTTAGATGTGTGTAACTGATGCACATTTCATTTCCACATTATAGCCCTGGGGATGAACCTTTTCCATGAGACACATTTTGTATGGAGAGAGATGAAAGCAGTGGTGGGATTCAAACATTTTTACTACCGGTTCTGTGAGCGTGGCTTGGTGGGCATGGCTTGGTGGGCATGGCTTGGTGGGCGTGGCAGGGGAAGGATACTGTAAAATCTCCATTGCCACCCCACTCCAGGGGAAGGATACTGCAAAATCCCCATTCCCTCCCCACTCCAGGGGAAGGTTACTGCAAAATCCCCATTTCCTCCCTATCAGCTGGGACTCGGGAGGCAGAGAATAGATGGGGGCGGGGCCAGTCAGAGGTGGTATTCACCAGTTCTCTGAACTACTCAAAATTTCTGCTACCGGTTCTCCAGAACTGGTCAGATCCTGCTGAATCCCACCTCTGGATGAAAGGACTGATCAAACATGGCTGCATTATTTGAAACGGGTATGAGCATGATGGGTGGACATATCTGGAGTCCTAACCTTTGTATCAGAGTCCTCACTGTCTATGGAGATTCTCAGTCCTCCAGATCATGATTGTCCCAAAGGTGCTTTTTCAAAAGACAAGTGGACTTTCTTTGTTTTTCCTTGAAGACGTTTCGTTTCTCATCCAAGAAGCTTCTTCAGTTCTCTGAACTTTTTCAGAGAAGTGAAGAAGCTTCTTGGATGAGAAGCGAAACGTCTTCAAGGAAAAACAAAGAAAGTCCACCTGTCTTTTGAAAAAAGCACCTTTGGGACAGAATCCTCAATCCAATTTGCCGAAAGGAAGCTACACGTAATTCAGCAAAAATTAAAAGTGATACACCTGAGGGTGAGTTAATCCATACAGCCAACCTCCAGAAAACCTTCAAGCATTTCCTTTGCCTTTTGTAGTATTCCTTGAACGGTCATTAAATAAATTGTAACTCAAGGACTATCTGTAATTGAAATTGGACCCTGACTCCCCAAATAATGTCTGTTTTACAGATTATTTCAATGGTGGCTGTAACTTTTTTCACAGAGTTGTCAGCTGCTTTGAAAGTGGAAGACACGTAGATACACCTACATTTTAGTGCATTTACCAGAGAAGTAAAAAAAATAAGCAGAAATATTAATGCTCTGTGGGTATGCTGAGTGTCTCTTGGTCCTTGGCAAAGGAAAAAGACATGATGGGCTATCAATGCTGAGTAGCACAGTTTTGATAATGTCTGAAGTTAACTCGGAACACAACCATGGCACTGGAAAGCACTTTCTTGAGTTACATTTGGAAATCTACATGCAGGCGTTTGTGAAGTGCCCTTCCTTTCCAGAACAGAGTAATGTTTAAAGAATGATTGTTCATGCAAACCCTTTCTCTTCAAGCTAGGGACAGTTTGATGATATATGTGTACATATAAACAAACCCTTTATTCTTCATTTAGATCTAACTCTATCCAAATTCATACATTGTCATTCAGGTACCTGGACGTGATCTATTCTATCCTTTCTGTTATGCATCTCCTTTCTGACATCCTTTTTTTGGGGGGGTGGGGGTGGGGGGGGAGAGGACAGGAGATCAAGGGAGAAACAACCCAAGCTGAGCACTGACCTGCAGTTTGCAGGCACAGAAATTAAGCCGTAGAAAGATAAACATTATTTCAAGTCAGATTTAAAGGATTAGTGCTTGTATTAAAGAGTATTAGCCCCGTTCAGAGGCTTTTGGAAGGCAGACCTCTTGATTTCTTCTCCCATTCTTTCTCAAGAGGTACGCATACACCAGGTATATCTTGATATTCAACCAAATGGACCCATCATGTCTTTTGTGCCCTGAACCCCCAAAACTTTAACCTTAGACTATCTACTGTTGACCTCACCCCATTCCTAAGAGGTCCTTAAGGGGCGTGCATAAGCGCACCAGCGTGCCTACCGTCCCTGTCCTAATGTCCCCTTTTATTCGTATCCATTTCATGTATTAATAACCATGTTTATACCTATATCTGTTATCTAATACATGCTTGACAAAATAAATAAATAAACAAACAAACAAACAAACAAACAAATAAATACAATAAATACAATAAATTAAATAAAAAATAAATTAAAAAATCTAGAAACAAATATCAGTGATATACCATCATCTAATGTAATGCAAAACACATCGCCGGTTTTGGCCAATCTTGTCCTAAGGATAAAGAGACTGCACACAGGCAGGCTACCTTGGAGAAAAGTGGACTATGGCTTCGATCTTCTGACGTTTGATATCTAGAGGAGGAAACAGAAAGATTTTCTCAAGCTGGACCTCAGTTGTGGAAGCAACAACAAATAGCAATAGCACTTAGACTTATATACCGCTTCACAGTGCTTTACAGCCCTCTCTAAGCAGTTTACTTAGTCAGCATCTTGCCCCCAACAATCTGGGTCCTCATTTTACCCACCTCGGAAGGACGGAAGCAGAGGTGGGATTCAGCCGGTTCAGACCGGTTCGGACGAACCGGTAGTGGCGACCTGCAGGTGGGCCCACCCACCCACCTGGGTGCAATCCCATCCTATATCACTGTGTTTTGTGACACCGCATGGATGCGGGAACGTAACGTGTGAGCGAATTGCCATGTTGTTTGATGCTGCACGCATGCGCGGACGGCACACACGAGCAAATTGTCTTGTTTTTTGATGCTGCGCGCATGTGCGCAAGGCACGTGCACACATTTTCAATTCTGGGCGAACCGGTTGTAAAATTATGTGATGCCCACCTCTGGACGGAAGGCTGAGTCAACCTTGAGCCTGGTTGAATTGCCAAATTGCAGGCAGCCGGCAGTCAGCAGAAGTAGCCTGCATTCTAACCACTGCGCCACCACGGCTCTTTCTACTTCCCTTAAATGGCATCTCCTACCTACACATGAACATGGAAGCCTACCTACACTTAACTCCCAGGCCACCCAAGTCTTTAGCCAACATGCCAACCATTTCCAGTTGTGGTTCTTGGTAGAATTCCCAACTCTGCTGATGTTCCTTACGAAGTTCAAGAAGCATTGATCATAGGTCACCCTTAACATTCCAACCAGTGAGGTCTGGTGAATCAACAACTGAATTAGGGTGACCATCCGATCAGGAGTCTTTTAAGATGTGCTTTTATTCCCTTCCCTCCTCTTCTCTTATTATTAAAGGTCAAACAGGCCTTGCTGGAGATTATCCAGCTACCTTCAATTTCCCTGCAATCTGTCATCCCAGCAAGATATGTATCGCAAATCTCTCAAAATATAATCTTTTGGAATCATATTCTGAATACTGTTTTGATTAAAAAAAAACCCAGAGCTAGGACTGATGTGGAACTAATATGAAAAAGACTAGATGCATGGTGAACAGACGCCTTCCGTATTTAATAATCAAAATAAACTAATAGGTTCAGCCAGCTTGCTCTTGTAAAAAAAAAAAACAGAAAGAAACCCTCCATGCATTCATTAAACCCAATGATTAAAATCTGTTGGAAGGTCTTTATTACAGAGCAGATTTTGAGACGCAAACAGACGCAAGAGAACTGGATAGATTTTTTTTTCCTGGTTTTCTCAAGCTTGTTTTGTCCTACAGGGATTGCTTGCTCCAAAATTACGTTTTAGATGTGGTTTTTGGTTCTCAGAACAAAATTAAGTTGTATGGCAGGGAAGGGACTTTTATAGAGCTCCACATAATGCTTGGAACGGCCTACATTCTTAGATGTCACCTAAATCGTTCTGAGGTCTTTGGCTAGGACTTGAATATATGTGGTCCTCGGCTTAACAACAGTTCCTTTAGTGACCATTCAAAGTTACAACTCGGTCCTCTCTCCCCTCTTATTTAACATCTACATGAAACCACTGGGTGAGATCATCTGACGATGCGGGGTGAGGTATCAGCAATATGCTGATGATACCCAGTTGTACATCTCCACCCCGCGTCAGTTCAGTGAAGCGGTGGACGTGATGTGCCGGTGCCTGGAGGCTGTGAGGGTCTGGATGGGAGTTAACAGGCTCAGACTTAACCCAGACAAGACCAAGTGGCTGTGGGGTATTGCCTCCCAAAGACTATGTCGACTGTCCATCCTTGGTTCTGGGGGGGGGAAACTGTCCCCCTCAGAACGGGCTCACAATTTGGGTGTCCTCCTAGACTCACAGTTAAAATTAGAGCAACATTTGATAGCTGTAGCTAGGGGGACCTTGGCACAGGTTCACCTGGTGCACCAATTGTGACCCTACTTGGATCAAGAGGCTCTCCTCACAGTCACCCATGCCCTTGTCACCTCACGGTTAGATTATTGCAACGCGCTCTACATGGGGCTACCCTTGA